>CM067508.1:7510547-7580547 GCA_034509495.1 Acestrorhynchus altus
ACACACACACACACACACACACACACACACACACACACACACACACACACAAACAAAGCACAATCAATAACACAGCCAACAACCTTTTCTCACTCTCACTCTTTTACACACACACTCGCAACAGGACACACACACACAGTTCTATAGCAAGTACGGTGAGACACAATAATTATACAACATGAGGCAGAACACGTTATTTACAGCTGAACGCCAATCATGTGGATGTCACTTTATGTTACTTTATGATTTTAAAGTGATAGTTCACCCCTTTCCCCAAAATGCTACTGGAGCTATGAGGGTAATTAGGCATGGTGCAAACTGCATGCTGCCTAACCAGAACACACTCATCTTACTGTTGTTCAGCAATCTCTAATAGACTTCTTTAAGTGGTTTCAGACACTATTGCTTTAACATATTGTCACAACAGGCCTGGTGTTTAGCAAGGTGGTTCCACGCAAATCCGGAAATCAGCCTCAGCTCTGGAACATTCATGCAGGGATTTAGACATGTTGCTGGTTGATTATTCCAGGCCAGGCACCACTGAAGGCCTTGGACTGGTCCAGGTGGTGCAGAGGAGTGGTATGTGCACGGGGGGAAGGAAGGGGTGCTGTGCAGTGAGAAAACCCCCAGCGAGAGAGAGCCTCTTTTTGGGTTAGGAGAGCTTTAGCCTCAGGCTGTTAACCACAGCCCCCAACAGTCCCCCAAACCCCACCACCCCCCATACAACATCCAGGCAACAGTTTATTCACAGAGAGAGCGAGAGAGAGAGAGAGAGAGAGAGAGAGAGGGGGAGGGAGAGAGAGATTTCATAAGAGAGCGAAAGGATGATAGTGAAAGGGTATCATATACGTTTCTGTCAGAATAGACTAGAGATAAATCATGAATTTTTTCAGTATCACTCTCCCACCAGACTTTGCTGCTCACTTTCAGGTTTTGCATCATCTGCAGCGGGTGACATCCAGCTCACATGCCTTGTAATGTTGTGAGTCAGGACATCTTTCCCTCACACCTTCTTTAATCAGTGAATATGAAGCACATTCCACCTTGATTTTAAAGGAAAACCCAACACTGATTTTAGTCGACAGTGAGACAGGGAATTGAGGAGTGTGTGAGGAACACAGACTCTCGACTGCCCTTCAGACCAGTCAGAGCTTATCAAACTTGTAGTATATGCCAGACAGCAACTTAAACTGAATGGGTTCTGTCTACAGCCAATGAAAACACAAGACATAGGCAAAGAAAAACATTCATGTGTTCACAAATTTTGTATGTTCCACCTTAAATGATGCAGCAGCTTAATCCTGGCACAATTATGTGGCCAATACCAGAGCACCATTTAAGGTGGAATTGAAATTCATATACAAAGCCATATATACCTTGTACAAAGGGTAGCCTCAAATATACAGTGCATTAGGAAAGTATTCACAAGGCTTCACTTTTGGCGAATCTTGTTGTGTTACATCCTTATTCCACAATTAATTCAATTCATCTTTGCAAATTTATTAAACGTTTAACACAAATTAACATGCATATGTATTCACAGCCTTTGCTCAATACTTTATTGAATTGCAGAGTATGAGGCTTAAAGCTTGGTACCCATTTTTGGGAAGTGTGTCCCATTCTTCTTAGCAGAACCTCTGAAGCTCTATTGGATTGGATGGGGGGTGTCAGTGCAGACCCACTTTTAGATATCTGCAGAGATGTTGAATCAGGTTCAAGTCTGGGCTCTGGCTGGACCACTCAAGGACATGCACACAGTTGTCCAGAAGCCACTCCTTTGTTATCTTGGCTGTGTGCTTAGGGTCGTTGTCCTGTTGGAAGATAAACCTTCATCCCAGTCTGAGGTCCAGAGCACTCTGGAGCAGGTTATCATCAAGGACGTCTCTGCAGTCATCTTTCCCTTGACCCTGACTAGTCTTCTCAGTTCCTGCTGCAGAAAAGCATTCCCGCAGCATGATGCTGACATCACCATGCTTCACTGTAGGAATAGTATTGGCAAGGTGATGAGCAGTGCCTGGTTAATAAGTCCTTTAGATAGGCTGTAATTTGCCTTTTACTGAGAAGTGGCTTCCATCCGGTCGCTCCAATATAAAGGCCTGATTGGTGGACTTCTGAAAAGGTTGTCCTTCTGGAAGGTTCTCCTCTCTACTCAGAGCAATGTTGGAGCTCTTTCAGAGTGACAATTTGCCTCTTGGTCACCTCCCTGACTAAAGCCATCCTACAACGATCACAGAGTTCGGCCAGGTGGCCGGCTATATGAAGATCCATGGTGGTTGCAAACTTCTTCCATTTACAGATGATGAAGGCTGCTGTGCTCATTGGGACTTTCAATTTTTAGGGGTGCATTTGGATCTGCAATGTTTGATCTAGTGTTCTATGGATTTTTATGCTCATTTGCCAAACAAAATCATCCAAGCTCTGCTGGGAAGTGTGAGAAACCCAGTCTTTTTTTTTTTAAATCTGCTGTCACCTTAAAGCGTAGTGTTCCTAAAGCTTAAGTGGCATTCGGCACACGGACATCATTTTGAATCAGAAAATCTTTGTATGTAAACACAGCCAGTGTTTCCAGTGGTTTATAGTAAGTTCTGTTGTGTCTTAAGCCACATGTACAAGTCTGTGAGACAAATGAAGACCTGAAAGTGTTCTGTGTGGGTTGATAAATGTATGGGGGTTTTTAAGGAAAAGATTTGGTTGACTTTTGACTTCTACAGTTTGTTAGCAACATTGTCCTTTAACTAGTAAGCATGTGACATTGGTTGGGGTAAAAAAAAAAATGACATGGTATTGTTAAAAGCTTATGAATTATCCTGTTATTTTGATTGTCTTCCTCTGCTTTCCTTTCCCCCTTTTCTGAGCCCCTTTTTCTGGAAACTGGCACAGAAGGCCTTTAGCAGTTTTAACTAGCACTTAGACTGGGTATATGCAAATTTTAGGATTATAAATTAAATAAGTTAAGACTGTGTAACACATGCTTGCAGTGTTGAAATTGGCCAGTTTTCCACTCCTGTTTAGTAACATGGGATTTGCTTTTAAATGAAGAACAACAGTGTTTGAGGTTCACACACCTTACTCTCATTATTCAATATTCAACTTGCATATTTTGACATTGTATGGCCCCTTTAATCTTTTGGGATTAATTTTCAGTGACAAGGTTGAATTTAAGACATCAGATGAGCTAAATTGTTATCTGTGCCTGCACTGCACTCTAGCCAAGCCGTGCCAATCCAGCATGTTCTGGCAGGTAAAATCTCCTGCGTTTCTCCAGCTTCCTTTGCCAGGTGAGCCAACCTGTGCTTGAGCCTGAAAGCTTACCCATTCTTACCCAGTGTGTGGTCGGCCCTCTCAGCAGGACATGGATGACCCTACCTCACCCAGCAAAGTGCTTGTGTTAGTGTTCAGACTGAATCCCCCCAGAGACGCAGACAGCTCAATGGTATAATCCCCTTCCTCTCCTCCTCATCCTCATCCACCGCTGTTTGAGTCCACTCAGATTTGCCACGCTGTGTACGGCGGCGATAAAATGGAAGAAAAGCCAAATCTCTCTTCGCCACTCAGAGTGTAATCTCTGCAGAGTGGCCTGGTCTGTCCACCCTGCTCCGAAAACTCAATTATGGCCCGATGCAGCTGGCCTCAGCAAAAACGAGCATGTCTACAGAATAGCATGCCGTAAGTGGGCCTCAAAAAATCACATAGTGCTGACAGTGTGCTGCTGAGTGGAGTACTATCCAGAAGCTCAAATGGCCAATCGAAGAAACACATATATTCAAATTATTTAAAAACATGTACCAATTTACCAAGTTTTAACCATCATTTTAAGTTATTCTAGCAGATCTAGCAATTATGTATGTCCGTCCTGTACAGCAATAAATATCGTGACAAATAGCTTTGATATTCTCTTTAAATTAAATTAAATTTTGTGATGGGAAGATATCGGAAGATATTTCTAAAAGCTAGGAGGACCAAATGACTTCCACTTAATAGCAATACTTTTTTAAAATGTAAGATTTATTCCTATTTTACTATCGAACACAGAATCATCTCCTAACAAGTAAAAAACAAAGAAAAAAAGAAAAAAAAGTGTGTTATCAGGTAGTTTGTCCCCATTTACTACCCTGCTGGAAAGGCTTTGGACAAGCTCTTAAAGACAAGTGTTGAAACCTAGATCAAATCACGCTGAACTGACCACTGTACATATCATATTGTGAAATTTGTGAATTGTTACACCCCTACAGCATCTGTATGCCATGATGTGCATGTGTGTGTACAACACACTGACCACCAATCTGTTTACAGAGTAGCCCAGAGAAAAGTGAACAGAGCTCATCAACATGCAGGCCGAGCCTCTGGCCCCACGTCAAATTATAACCCACAAAACCTCCCGTCTACAGAGCCCAATGCAGACATAATCAAAAATCAATAATCAGCGAGAGATTATGATAACGAGGTGGTCCGCCACAGGAAGCTCTCCGCAGTCCTAAAAATAAATAAATAAGTATATAAATAATACAAAAAATACTTTACCAATAAATGAACCTGTACTCCTAAAATGAAGCTTTCCAGCTCAGATGACAAAGTCACGAATGACACGGATCGATGACTTCAAAAGCCAACCTCAAGTTTTTTCTCCAAAAGACAAACACAGGGTGGCCGAAAAGATGAGTGGTGTCATGAAGAACAAGACTATTGCTAAGTGGGGCAAGTTTTCTGAAAGCACCACTGCTGACCGGTTTACAGAACTGGATCACATGCTGTATGGCATCACGCATAATGAGCCTTAAAGCACTGTGGCACTGGCTGGATTGAAGGAATGGTGTGATGAAAGATCTGATTCACCCCTCTTACAGCCATATGGAACCAGTCAGCCAAGACATGTTCCGTGTCGTAAGTTCCGAAGCTTCTTTAGTTAACATTAACACCATTTATTGATTAGGTTTTACTAGTGCCACAAAAAACAGATCTGATAAGTCAAGGCATGGACTTCTTCATGACTCTTTCACAGGTTCACCAGTTGTCCAGTTTGGGAGATACTGACCACTGTATACCAGAAAATCCCATTGAGACCTGCCTGATGTTTTGGAGATATTCTTATCCAGTTGCTAACCACCAACTAGGTCCTTGTCAAAGTCACTCATTATTACAATTACCAATTTTTCCCTCTTCTAGAACTGACCATTCACATGCTGCATATTACAATTAAAAGTATTCACTCCCCTTGGTTTTTTACATATTTTGTTTTTATTAATCTGAATTGTATGTGATGCATCTGCACAAAAATGCTAGTTGGTTACCAAAGGTAACCCTGAAGGAGCTGCAGAGTTCCCAAGCAGAGACTGCATCTGTCCATACGACCACAAGAGTTTGCCAAAAGGCATGTGTGAGTCTCCCTGAATGTATGGAGGAAGGTGATCTTCGGTCGGATGAGACCAAAGTTGAACATTCCGGGCACCAAGGAAAACGCTATGTCTGGGGCAAAACTGCATCTTATCACCCCAAGAACACCACTGCTGGTAGGGGCAGCATGATGGTGTGAGGATGTTGTTCAACAGCAGGGACTGGGAAACTGGTCGGAGGTGAGGGGAGGATGGATGGTGCTAAATACAGGCATATTGTTGAGCAAACCATGTTTCAGTCTTCAGTAATTTGAGCCTGGGATGGAGGGGGCTCTACATAGTACTGGCTTTAGGGGGGTGAATAGTTATGCACACTGAAGTTTTGTCCTATTTGTTGTTTACTTCACAATAAAAAAAATATCAAAAGTTCAAAGTTGTAGGCATGTTCTCTAAGACGCTAAGCTAATCTTTCCCAAGCCACTGTATTTCCACCCATAAATAAGCAATGTTCACTTCACTTGTCAGTGGTACTAATATTATGGCCTCTAGCAGCCATGTGATTTTTTTTCCTCAGAATGAACATGTTTTAATGTAGAAAAGTGTTGCTGCTGAAAGGCTTTCACAATCAGGACCACTCCAGACCTCCTCTTTCCAGAACAAAACTCTCCAACGAGGCTTTAATTGGGGAAATTGATAATTGATTTAATCGGCTTCCACATGCCTGCCGTGCTTGGCCTGAAATCCAGAGGAAAGTGGAAAATAGGATTTCCACAAGTGATTCCATTTTCTAAATAATCCCCCACTTGCCATCTTCTCCAGACATGGTATTCATGACAAGGAGCACTTGTGCTGCCAAAGAGCTGGAACATATCATAAAGCACTGCATCAGAGCTCCTTTAAAAAGAGACCCCCAACCGTGCCAGCAGGAGATGGAGCCTCGGCAGCCGGAGAAAGATCCCTGCAAATTCCAGTCCAACTCAAATCTATAGCAGGTGTTCAGCGTAACGGAGTCATAATCTGGTGAAAAATGGGCTAGGAGCCAGTAAAGCCCTGAAAATGAAAATGGACTCTTGTGTTAATGATCAATTGATTATTGACTCTTGCTTGAAATGGGGTCTCTATCTCCCTACAGCCACACTGCGCACACACAAATTGGTGATATGGCCAAAAGTTTCCAGTGTTTTTTTCCAGGTTCAATGGTATTTATTAATAGGGACTCTAAACTTGTATTGTACTGCTGGTACCTTTGCCCTCTGATCAGCCCACACTCATAGCAGCCCACCAGAATTTTTCCCAGGTTTTCCTGATGGCCAGTCCACTGCGGATCCAATACTTTTGGGATGAGAGGGGGATGAAGTTGGATGCTGAACATCTCAAACTCAGTGACCATCAGAACAATGTTCCAACATCTAGCAATAAATCCTTCCCTGGACAGGAGCAAGAGTTACACCAACAGAAGCAGGACAAACTTTTTAATACCCCCTTTTTCAGAAGAGATGTTGAATGAATAGATGTCAAATACTTTCTTAAAGTGTACTTTGTGTGACATGGCTGGGACATTGTTGGAATTCGAACCTCCAGAAGATGAGTTGAATGGATTTAATGTCATTTATAAATATTTTTAAACTAATATAGGATTTTGTATTTGATGCTTTCCTAGTCCTCAGACAGACGTAAAAGTAACAATAATCCAATCTATCTTCTCAAATTCTTTATTCAGATAAAAGCAAAATTATTATTATTATTATTATTATTATTATTATTATTATTATTATTATTATTATTATTATTGTTGTTGTTGTTACACAGGCACTGTTTAGATAGCTTTGTCTTCAGGGGAGTTTCTGAGAGACACCTTGAGGACTGAGCCAGCTGTAAATAACACCAGCGAGACGAAAGGAGTCAAAGCCAGGCCAAACAGCTAGCTTATTATACGAGCTCCTCCCGTTCCTTCAGCGCTCTGACAAGAACCGGCCATCAGAAATCATCCGCTATCTTTCCTCTACCCTTGGCAAGCCACATCCATTTCACTATTGGACGCCGTCAAGGGCCTACCCTGCTATCTGACACTCAGGCCTGCAGTTATTAATACATGTCGGGCAGAATTGATGCACTTTCCACAGAGAAGGATCTGGAGACACATTGTTCCGAGCGGGAAGCGGAGAAATGGTGTAAGAGTTTTTGACGGAGACACATTCCATCATTCCACACATTTCGAGCTTCTGCAGGAAATGCAGATTTATTTCACTGAAAAAAGAGCAGCCTTCACAACACTGAGAAAGGGGGGGGGCAGAGAAGAGAGAGAGTGGAAAGAGAGAACAGAAAGAGAGAGAGAGAGGAGAGAGACAGAAAACAGGAGAAAGAGGGAGAACATAAAATAGGAGAGTACAGAGCAGAAATCCTCTCTGTTATTTATTGCAACATGTTTTAGTTGTTGCCACAAAATCCAGGAAAGCCATGAATTAAATTTTATGCACTGCAAATAAAAAAATGAGTCATCTTGTATTTTCCCGAGCTGGCCCAGCCGTTCATCAAAAAGAAAGCTCCTGCATTTTAATTACCATGCATCCTTCTAAACCCACAGCTCAGTATACTGGGGATGCATTTCTCTGGCTGGCAAAGGGTGCTCACGGAGCATTTTCCGAATGTCCAGTCTATGATTATGAAAGTGATGATCACAGCCATTAGGAAGCCACTATAAGCTAACCTTCCCCTGTTAGCCAGCGAGAGACAAAGATCATGAGAAGCAATTAAGTGTCAGAGAGTCATTCCACCCTTAGAGTCAAACGCAACACCAACAATTCCCATCATTCCTTACATGTCTAATGGGTCTTTAAAGTGGCAATCTGAGCCATCATTAATTTATTTATTTTTTTTCACTAAACCATCCACTAATTTTTTTTTCTGCCAAATTCCACATAGTAGCTACTGAATAATTGAAAGCAGGTTGGAACGTTTCATAGTAGAAAGTGAATAAGTGACAGTAGTTACTGAAAAATTCATAGTAGTTACTAAAAAAATGGACAGAAATCAAAATGATAGTAGGTGCTGAATAATTAACATTAGACATGAAATAATTCATAACAGATATTGAATAAATCATAGGATTGCTTCATATCATACAGTAACTAATTCACAGTGGATACGGCATAGTTTGTAATAAACGCCGAGTTATTCCTAATAAATAAAAGTCTGAATTACAGATCCTAAAAAGGCTGCAGTTTACACAATAAGGAACAATGTTACACTTTATTAAATATGATTGCTGGAAGAACACTGGTTCTTCACGCGTCTCTCGCGCATTCCCCTAACCAACCAGTCAAACTGAGAACTCCAGCATTTCAACACATCTACAGCCTTCTATCAGCAGGCAATAAAAACAGGACGCTTTCCGCCTAGGCCCTTGGAGAGCCTCCGTGTTCCCGCTGGTGGGGCGAGCGGTAATATATATTTAGAAATGAAGGATCTGTCCGGCGCGGCGCGGATGGATGGCATTTATCAGCGAGAGATCTCCTGCTTTAATTGGGTTTGTGAGCAGAAAGAGAGACGCTCCATTAGCCCAGGATGGAGAGCTGGGAGAGCAGTCTAACAGTCTGCAGGGTTTTTACAGACAACACTTTAGACCATGACTGAACGAGATGGCAGAAACAGAAACTTTACATAAGAAGGAAAGGATTTAACTTATCATTTCTTAATGTTAATCTAAAAAATGGCAGCATTTGTGCATGTTTTTTTATGCTGTGTTTCTTATAGAATTTTGAAGAAAAACAGAAGGATTATGCTGGTTTAATCAGTATTACATCCATTTGATAATGGATGCCTCCATTTTTTTTTTACAAGCTTTTATCATCAATCGTACAGCTGCTTTCTCTCGATTTTGTCACTCTACTAACTATCCCAGTAGGTCAGTGCTGAGTGAACTGCTAGACAATAATAAGCACAATATTTCACACCCAGAGCATACTTTGAACAACTAGAATTCAAGGAGCTGATCTAAAGTTACAATATCAGCTCTACTCAAGTCTCTACTCTCCATGGATGTCTTTCTGTTAGTCTTTGGAGCACTGCAAGGTGGATCTGATTGCATTCGGTGACGAGCATTAGTGAAATCATGATGTTGGATGATCACCACCCCACTTCATTTATCTCCACCTCATCCCAAAAGTACTGGATAGAGCTCCTTCATCCCAAAGCACACAGCTCAATTCTAGGGGGCTTCATACCCTCTAGCTCATGTCTGGAATTAGACATAGTGCCAATAGGTTTGTGTTTGTTTATCTGCTCTAGAGTGTACTATTCTAATGGCAGTCCTTCTCTACAGGGTCTAGACAAGCTGTGTCATTTGCACATCTGTGTCAGCAATGGGTGCAATTCTGCCCTTGTGGAACTAAAACTTCATAGTTCTTAAGTAGTGCTGATCATATATGGTGGATATAAACAGATATTATGAGTAATAATCAGCAGAATCAGAACCCAGGATCAGAGTGGTAGTTACAAAAGGAGGCAAATGAAATTGAAAACGAAGCTCCAGCCTCACTCGGCTCTCTGAGTCCAGAACCGATCCATCTGAGATCCATCCAACAGGCTGTTCGATTCACAAACTGGATGAGTTCTGGATTCACGCTGCATCCCTTAAATGAAGGGGATTCCAACTTGGTCTTCATTACTGGCACTTTGACAGCCCAATGTTACCTTAATGGAGTCCTGCAACCAGTGGCTCTACCTCTTCTGAACATACCATATATAATTTGCTGTGCTATTCCAACAAGACGCAGATCCTCCATATACTGCTGGTTGGTTAAACTGACGACACAGATACTATTGCATTGTCACCAGCCCTATCCGCTAATGAAAATGTGTGGAAATTGTCTGGAATTGTCTAGAAATACATCCACTTTCAGTGCACACACACAGATCCTGCCGTTTCTTTAGGTTTGTCTCATGACTTTTGAGTTTAGGATGTTTTAGTTTGACCAAGCTATGAAATGTTCTAGAAACTGCATTCCTGTTTCAGTAACAAATGTAGCTATTATCAATAAGTATCCAAAGGACGGATATTGATGATGCGTTTTTATTGGGAGCTAGCACACCTAACAAAAGGTGTCCCGATTTTGCTCAATTCACTCTTTTCTTATCTCTAGGATTTCTTCATTATACAGTAACCTGCTGTTAAAAATATTCCCTTTCCTTTTCCACAAAACTCCAATCGATTGAATACATAATTGAAAACTTTCCCAAGACACACAGAGGCCGGCAGCAGCGGTAAAATATGCATTAGCTCGCCCTGTTAATGTGTTGCATGTTTCACGTGGTCCATTGAGGCTGCAAGGGTGAATATTCAAATGAATACTGGACAGTTGCCCTGGATGTTTGTTCAGCACCGTCCGAGCATCAGCTGCTGCAATCCAATAATTATTATTGATTTCCTCACTGGCTGTCAATCTTAGGTCAGAAAGGGAGAGGGAGAGGGAGAGAGAGAGACACGCACAGACAGAAAGGATTGGACGGTCTCTATCCGACACGGAAGGACCTCATCTCCGAAATGAGCTGAGATGAGATGTTGGCGGAGGATAAGAGTAATTGATGATTGTTTCAGTGCTGAGAGGATGGAAAAAGGAAGGAGCGGAGGAAGTGGAAGGGGGAATAAAGGGGGGGGGGGGGAAGAAGGGAAGGGAAATGGTGAAAAAAGGAAGCCCATTGTGGTTGCTGTCCTCTGGGTCCAGCGATATACTTTAGGTTGGGGATCATCTTCAAAGTCCAGAAAAACAAATATGCAGGACCTTTAGATTAAAATGTCACCATGCTGCAGGCATCGATTTCCTCCTGAGCAGACAGCCGTAGTCATATAGAGTGTTTTTTACAGGCATTCACCCAGTCATCAGGCACACTGCATGTTTTTAATATACGCAATTGTAGACATTTGCCATTGTTAATGTGTGTCAATGACCAGTTGGGTGCACCTGAATACATCACAGAGTCTTTAATGAAGACTGAGGCTGTGTCTTGACCTATGTCCAATTCAGGGAAGTATACCCAGGTACTTGGTTCAAGGTGCACCACATGCCCCTTTGCAATTTTTAAAGTCACGCCCATTGCTAATATTTATTGTAAAATTAATCACCAAGCCATGCACTTGCCTTGAAAACACAACAGTAGAACTGTTTACTGAAGAGCTCATTGACTTTAAATGTTAGACTATCTTAGGTGTAAGTGAAATGTATCCCCTGCTAGAGTTGCCCCAGTCAACAACAAGTGCTATTACTGAGAAATGGTAGCCAAAACGGCAGATATATGAAGTGTCAAACCATGCTAACACAGAATGGAACCTCATAGGGCTTCCAAAGTGCCTTTTCCAAAAAGTGCCTCTGGAAACAATATTACAATATGCTGCCATTGGAAAAGTGAAAATCTTTTCTTTGGGTTGAAAATTCGGGCTTCACTCTCTGTCTGATAGATAAGCAAACTATGTGCTTTAAACTTTGTTGCAGCATTTTGGGGAAGACTCTTTCCCATTTCAGTGTCACTGCACCCCTGTGAACAAAGTGAGCCCCACAATATTGTGGTTTAATGAGTATGGTGAGGAGAGTCTTCAGTTCACTACACCTTTTGGATGATCTGGATCATCAAAAGTGGGCCAAGCCTTCTCATCCAACATCAGTACCTGACCTCAAGAATGTTCTTGAAGTAGAAAAATTTCCTCAGACTCGCTCTGCAACTGGGAAGTAGATGGATAAAATGGGGAGCAGGTCCCCATGCTTGTGGTTTTAGAATCGGATGTTCATCATGTCATGGTTAAAGAACCATCCATTGAGAGGTTTCCGAGGAATCCAAAATTACTTGTCATGTTTTTGCTCCAAAGAACTTAAGAGTTTAATCTTGAAGAGTGCAAACTACCAGTAGAACCCAAGAGCAACTAATAAATCAGTGTCATTGAAAGTAGATTATTATTTATATACAAAGTAAGAAACACTCAATTTCAGATATCAAGCTGATCAGCTCATATTGCTTTAATGCTTATGGAGAACCCACACTGTATACTGGCAACATCCAACAACCACAGCACTTAACAGCATTTTTGTGACAATTTAAGTGACAAACACACATCATTTCACCTCAATACTGTCATTCAACTACACCAAACCACAAACATTACAGCTGCCATGTCTGCTTTCAGGAGTGACATTTAATCTCACTCACTCCCCCTTTTGTTGTTTAGTCAGCAGTGTGATCACTGTGGTCGTAAACAAGCCTCAATTAGTGCAATGAGTGCTAACACTTACATCCCTGTCACTCTAATACTCTATAAAGACATATGCTCAATCTCCTCTTGCTCAGGAGGCCAGACCCAGACGGCCAACCATTTACAAGCCAACAGAGGAAAGACTTCTCCAGTGCCAGTTTTTCCATATTATATCATCATCAACGTTTCTTAACTCAATCTGAGGCCTTTAAACAGACCTGTGTAGTATTGCAGTTTACAGGAGACTCGGACTATGAATGGGAGTACAATAATAATAATAATAATAATAATAATAATAATAATAATAATAATAATAAAGCTTAGATTATTTGCAAAAGCAGTCCAAGATAAACATGGCAAAAGCCAGGTTTCTAGCTTGGTAGGGAAGTCAAACACAGCTGGATTGATACAAACCTGGCAAAATGCCTGTTAATTGGCACAAAACATTGGCAACATGCCTCGTTATTGACACAAACCACTGGCAGTGTGCCTTTTGTTGGTGCTTTATTGGCCATTGCACTCGTAAGCTATTCATTAACTTGAAAATGACAAATGAAATAAAACACTAACAGAGTGATTTGCCTTCAAGCCTAAATGACCTCCCATTGGTTTACAGTCATGCTCTCTGTCAAAAGTTTGAGTACACCTGTTATACCCAAGGTTGCCTTTGTCACAAGGCACAACCTTCTGTTCACACCAAGGAATGCAATTTAAGTTGTGGAAACATATTGATGGAAGCAACAGAATACAGCTGCTTAATATTTTATTTTCATTTCCAAATGTAAAGAGTGAAAATCTAACAAACTAATCTCTCCAGACTTTCAATGGGTTTCGTACCTCAAAAAAACCTGTTCAGATGGAGCTGTTCATTAGCAGACTGCAGGCTTTACCTCAGTATGCAGCTCCAGAGGAAGCTTACTTCCTGCTGCTGGGTCCTGGAGATTATAAACTGCACTGAGCGATCAATAGAAGTGATGCCAAGCCATCGGAGAACCGTGGAGGTCATCGATGAGCGTCCAGGGCTGCTGCTGGTGGGGGACATCCGGTAAGACTGCCGGCTCCATAATGAGACCCAGCTCTAACACACAGCTGGGCCCAAAACACTCTGACCACAGTGGTGAATATGGCAGGTGGTATTGATTAGGTTAATGTGGTTTGTGAGTGCAAATATAGGCTACATGGTGTTTAAGAGGCTAAAGTTTGGGCGCATGTGCATTCTGGTTATGATGTTGTCTGGGCTATGAGTGAGGCAACAACAACAAGACACTCTCATTTGTGGATGATCAATATTCTAACTTTCTGAATGTTCTGTATGTGCAGAATCTTTTCAGGAGTTTCTTACTTTACTTCTCATAGACATGATCCATCAAGGTTTGTTGGCCCCTGAAGATTGCTACAGTGCACCTGGAAAGTATTCATAGTGCTTCACTTTTTGCACTTTTTGTTATGTTGCAGCCTTATTTCAAAATGGATTCAATACATTTTACCCTCAAAGTTCTACACACAGTACCCCATGATGACAAAGTGAGAAAAGTTGCTTCACTGTTGGGATGGTACTGGCTAGATGAGCAGTGCCTGGTTTCCATCTGGCCTCTCTACCATACAGTCCTGATTGGTGGAGTGCTACTGGAATGGATGTCCTTCTGGAAGGTTCTCTCCACAGAGCAACAATGGAGCTCTGTCAGAGTGACCTTTAGGTGCTTGGTCACCACCCGGAATAAGGCCCTCTTACCACGATCATTCAGTTTGGCCAGGCAGTCAGCTGAATGAAGAGTCCGGGCGTTTCCAACATTTACAGATGATGGAGGCCACTGAAGTTTTTTCTGTGCCCTTCCTCAGATCTGTGTCTTAATTTTGCGTGTGATGGCAAAGGCTGTGAATACTTATGTACATATTATATTTTAGTATTTTTAATTTTTAATAAATCTGCAAAAAAATTCAAACAAATTTCTCACTTTGTCATCGTGGGGTATTGTTTGTAGGAATCAGGTCTGCAAATACTTTCTGAATGCGCTTAACTTATGCTTATGTAGCTAAGGCTTATGTACGTCAATAAATATGAGGCCTACATTGTCACACACTCACCTTAAAGTGTGTGGAGTTCTTCAGTAATCTCTAATACACATCTAAGTCCGTTTTTCTGGCTCATGTCAATTACACCACTGCTGTAAATGGAACCTACAGAGCGTTCAAGTAAGTAGATAATACTGGTACAACTCCACCTCCAGAATTCCCTCACAGAGACACAATAAAACACTGTTCTTGAGGGAATGAAGCGCTAGTGATTAGCCCTGCAGATGCAGCTCCAGGAGACATAACCTGGCCTTTCTGCAATCGATGCTCAAAGACTCTACAGCTTCTCTTTTGTCCCGGCTTCTCCAGTTAAGAAAGCACATTTCAAAATGGCTGCCAGGCTGCATATGTATGTATGGATTGTGCCCAGGTCCAGTACTGCTGCACTGCCAAAGGTCAGCTAGCCACTGAGAGACATGAAAGAACCCCTGTGGAGACCCAACGGGGGTCCACACCCATCTCCACTGCACCGGAGCGCCTCGGGTCAATAGCACCACCGTTTCAAAAGGGTCTGCATCCGCCAAATCAATGTACGCACAAAAAGAGCAAATGGGTAGATCAAACCAGGGAAGACACAATCATGGCTTTCCGGTGTCCTGTCTCTACCCTGTGAACTCTCTGACCTCCAGAGTGTAAAAACAATACTGTTGTGTTTTTGACTGGACTAGACACGGTTTATGGCCATCCTTCCTTCATTAATAAAATTAAACCCTTTCAGAAGTTTGTTCTTTATTTAACATGGTTATGAGATGTTAGGGATAAGGCTTATTCACAGTCACCCTTAGGAAAGGACAGGTGAAGAACCTTCAGCCTGATCAAACCTTGACCCAAACAATCAACAAACTTGGGCTTCTCTAAGCAGCCGCCAGTTAAAATTGTTTACAGTTTACTCAGATATTTACTCAGTTTGTAATGCAATTAGAAAATGGATAAGAGGAATGGTGGCGCCCAAGTTGAAGTCTGAAAGACCAAGTAAACTTGAGTGCTGTTAGTTGGATTGCTAGTAAGACAAATCAACATCCCTTATTTGACTGCAAATATTTTTTAGGAACGCTAAACAGACTCTGGAATGGTGGTGAACTGTTAAGTTGTGCAGCAGCACCTGCAAACATAAGACCTTTTTGATGAGTCAACAGAGTCCAAACCTTTCCATGGTCTTCGACAACATATCAAAAACACATACAACTAAAATGGACTCCAAAATGTAACATTTGCTCACATATATTTTGCAATATTAGTATTTTGTACATGTATTATGATTCACAGTGAGCTAATATTCCATGTTGGTGCTGTTTTGTCAGATACAGAAAAGTAAGCCTGCCATGTATTCAAAGAAGAATTGAGAGTATCAATACAAGCTGCATCAGGATTAGGGTAAGCATTAAGTTACGTTTGGGTTTAGGGGTAGTTGTTGGTTCAGGTAATGAAATTACACTGGTTGTATTGTTTTTGTAACTTTGTTGAAATGATTTGATTTTGGAGTGTCTGGGTTACGTCTGTAGAACCTATAAACTGTACAAATTCTAAAATAGGCTTTCGTTGCATGTGCACAAATTCCTCTTGAGACCATGTCGGTCTCATCATACACTCCAGTATAAGATATGGTGGACTGATGACCTTAAAATAGAACTCTTTGTAAGTTTTAGGGAAATTAAGGTCTTATGTCCTTATGTAGGTAAGCATTTTGTAATGATGTAAGCTCACACACACATTACCATCAAGAAGGTCTCACACACACATACGTGTTCACACCTGTGTGTTGTCCACAGCCACCCAGCAATAGAGTAAAAGGCTGAACTCTCTGAGTTTTTACTTACCTGGGTGAGTCCACCTCTGGTATTAGGAGAGGGGAAACTGGACTTGAGAAGGGCTAAAATTGAAGTGGGTTGAATATCTATAGTCCTTGTTTGGTAGGAATGACGTGATGAATATGTCTTGGTGAATGTTACTTATGCGTGTTGAGTATTGAATGTTCTTGTGTGTCAACAATCATTGTATGTTGTATTAAGAATATTACCTGTGTTAATATTGGTAGAAACCAGGGGGAGGGGCTACCTGCATAAAACCTGCTCTGAGGTAGAGTAGAGAGGGAGAGTAAGTGGAGACATTGAGATGGGGTGTTGCTGTTTGAAGAGAATGTTTTGGGGCTTTGTAGTGATTGGTCGGTACCACCATAGATAGCGGAGACTTCATTATTCATTATTATTTTCTTTTCTTTTCTTGATTTTCTCAGCACAATTGTAAACATGTAAATGGTCATACTGTTAATTGAAGTGGTGGCCTACAGAAACTTTTCTTCTGCCTGCTCCATACTCGCCCAACACTACCCATGAAGTGGACTTCAACTCTTACAGTTAAAGTATTTTATCAAACATATATTTAATCGTTTTTTTTTGTTTTACCCCAGATGTAAATAAAAAAAAAAATAAAACAAACCTATAAAATTGACAGGAGACAGTCACAACAAGGTTTGTGTTGCATGTGTAAGTTATCAACACCCCTCCCCATGCTCATGGAACAGAAAACATCTTAAAAATCTAGGTATGCCAAGAGTATTGATATTACACAGCAGTACTGGTCGCACTGTTACATGCTAGCATTTCTTCTGATCATTCCTGACGACTATATTTGGAAAAGAGATGATCCCTTAAGCCTTGCCTTTGCTGTATTGACGTTTCGTGCCCTTTTGGCGGTTCCCTGCCGCTCCACGTTTCTTCCTGCTGTGGTTCTGTCAGACTCTGAGAACTGCAGGGCGTCTCCATGACACTGACGAGCTAGAGGGCAGGTATTGTGCCCCACAGTATGGGCCTATAGACCTCATCCCATACAGCACGAAGGCCACTGCACAATGACTGCACATTGCAGCAGCAGCCTGGTACTGTCGCACAACCGCTGAAGCAGAAATCCATCAAAGGCATCTGTCCGAATGGTCGCATTCCATAGAATCTGCTTACCCCTTTAAAAATAAAGGCAACAAAAAGATTTGCAGTGATGTTGTTTCTTCAAGGATTGTTTAGTAGAGGCAATTGTTATATAGAGTACAGAATCATGACAACTTAAATAACCATCGGATTGCCTCGGTGGTCCTTTGCCTCGTTTGCCTGCAAAATTCTAGATCCTTCTAAAATCTTTGTACTTTGTTGCACAAGGTGCTACACAATTGTTTTGAGCCACATAACTACACTACAGGCTAAAATAAGGAAGCAACACCAGCTTAATTTAAACCAACAAGACAATTACTGTCCAAATGTGTGTGGACACCCCTTCTAAGGAATGCATTCAGCTACCTATACCCATTGCTGACACAGTTTGAACAAACAGCTTGTCTACTCCCTGTAGAGAAGTGCATGAATCTATTGGTACCGTGCCTAATACCTGGCATGAGGGGTATAAACCCATCTGGATTTAAATGTCTTTTGTCTGGTTTTGTTTGTTGAAAATTAGGCAACTGTAGGTGAAAAGCCCACCAGCATTGAGGGGAAGTCTATTTCAGGGCTACTTGGGAAGCCCAGGCCAGGTGACAGCCCCGACTAGAAGTGTGTAATCCCACTGTTCTCCATTCAGTACTTTGAAGGTGAGTTTGGATGATGATAATCCAACATTCTGAGCTCACTACTGCTTTGTAATGTACTTAAATCCTCACAGCAATGCTCCAGAATCTAATACAAAGCCATTCATGGACAGCAAGATAATCTATTTTTTAATACCCTGATTTTAGAAGAAACAATCAATGATCAGGTGTCATAGTACTTTTGTCCATAAAACGAATCTTCACATATGCAGACAAAAAGGAAAAACTAACAAGAAAGTCTTGTAATATGGTGATACACCTCAGTATACAATCTACAGTCTCTAGAACTGTTCTTGAGCCATGGAGTAATGCGCTTTTAAATGGTGTTACTGTGATGATGGTGGTCAAAAAAAAAAAAACATCTCCTTACTGGTGTTCAACTGGAAAGAGACCACTCCTCCCATCAGGATAGAAATGTTTCACCGTAGGAAATTGGTAATCAGTCAGAATAACTTTGTATTCCCCTAAGGAGACAAGTGGATCCTGAACATGCCACCAAAATGCCCACGGCATAAGAGTATCACTGTAGCAATCAAGCATTTAGGCCTGTACCTTTCTCTTAGTGGACACCACACATGGTGAAAGATGACTTGTCTGATCAGATCAGGGTTTTCCACATCTCTCTAGAATAGTGCCTGTGCTTCTTACATCACTGTACACTCAGATGGCCATTTGTCTTTGTAAGGAGGGTCTCTGTGCTAAATTCCCACTAAAGTACAGCTCTTTGGGTGGGCGCCTTTAACATTCTCAGTTACCTGAGGAACACCTGCTTTTCTGATTTTCCTTGCATACTACACTAATGCACATCGTGGTCCTTTTCCAGCTTGTACACTCTTCTCCACAGCCCCATTGAAGACCCACTAAGGCTTTGCTCAAACACACAGCTCAAATCCAATGTTTCAGCATGTCTGATTTATTGTCATACATAATATGACCAAATGTTTGTGAACACACCATATAATAAATGCTTTCATCAAATGCAGACACAGCTTGTCTATGCCTTGTACTGAAAATAGAATAGGACTCTCTGGAGTCAATGCCCAATGCCAGAAACAAGACTGGTATAAAGCAGCGTATATAGTCTTTATAAAGCCTATAAAGTATTGAGCTCTGGAGCAGTGTTCTCTGGAATAATGGTGCTCCATCCAATAGTTTTTGGGATGAGTTGGGGAAGTGGGGTGGTGATTATCCAATATCCTGACCTCACTACCACCCTGATTGTCATTAAATGCAATCAAATCCTCACAGCAATACTAAAAGGCTTCCCAGTAGAGACAGTTACTGCAACAAAAGCAGGTTAAAATCCTTTCTAATACCCTTGGGAAACAAAGAATGGGCAGGTGTCCCAATACTTCTGTCCCTATAGAGTATCGCCTTTTCAAATCAAATTTCTGGATGCTCAATTTGATTGGGCAGATCAGATTTGTAGTACTTACCTTATTTATTAGGACATGGAGGTTTTTCCCCATCACAACATGCACTGGGAAAGTTGGCAGTCCTTGTTCATGTATTCCATCATGAACACAGAGAAGTGAAGTTTTAACAGACGTTTAGAAGAATGTGTTACACGTGTTACAGGGACTGCTTTAGTAAAGATCTGTAGCCAGTTGCACCAGAATATAAGTTTGATCGTAGCCTAGGTTAAGCGTGAAATGGCCCAATGTTTGAGTTTACGAATTACTAAAATAAAATCAGTTGCACTGAGCAAACTAGTTTTAACATGTTTTAAAACATAATTTAACTACCTAACATTACTTTTCCTTTGTTCAGGGAATTACAACGTCAAATTGAGCAGAGAGAGAGAGCTGGAAACCACAAAATAGAGAGTCACAAAACAATAAGAATGAAAAAAACATGTTGCTAATATGACAGGAATATGTTAAAACAAGCAGCTGCACTTGATACAGGGGTGAAAATGCAACTTCAGCACTGGAGTAATAACACTTCCTTGAGAAGCCTTGAGAAAACCAAAACAGGGAAAGAACATTGAGCTGACAGGACACAATAGAAGACAGCAGCACTGCCTGTGCTCTGACTCAGGAACAGCTATTGTGATTGTTTAATAAACACCCTGCAAAAGAAAAATCACTATATTTGTTTATGAGGCCAAATGGCAGGGTTGCAAATAGGCTTGCAGAATAACATCTGGATTTTGAGACACCTGCTCATTCATTCTTCATAAATCAAGGATATTAAAAAGGAGTCATTCCTGCTTTATTTGAAGTAACTGTACAGGGAAGGCTTTCTACTAGTTTCTGAAACCTTGCTGTAAGGATTTGATTGCAATCAGTCACAAGAGCATTATGGAAGTCAGGATGTTGGATGATCACCACCACACCACATCCCCAATTCCCCCAACTAATCCCATAAGTATTGGAAGGAGCACCATAATTCCAGAGAACACAGTTGCACTGCTCCACAGCTCACAGCACATGATTGTAAATAGGCTTTTTTTTTTTTTGCCCCAACCAAACACATGGTTTAAACATCAAACAATAACTCAATAACTGTACTCTTACTCACCTTTAAGAGGTTTGAAAACTTCTGCACAGCTCTGTATATCAGTAATGTCCTTATAGATGGTAAATACTGTACTGATGCATTGACAGAAATATGTTTTGCTCTTAAACAAAAAAGAATGTGCCAGAGCAACAGTGCTATGAAGTGTCTTTGTGTAATCACTCACAGATTGTTTAGCAAATGCAAGCGTAATAAAACACCACAGCCATTTTAATGAGACAGGGGAGAAAACAAAAAAAAGGACAGAAAGGAAAAAAAAAATGAGCTGGTCCCTGTGAAAAAGCCTGACGCTCAGACAGACCAATTCATTAAGCCTCTGGCCTGTCAATAGCCTGTTCATCTCCGCTATCACAATCTCTCTAATGGAATTGGCCAGCGTCAGCTTGCCGGCCGCGTGCCTGCATTAACACAATGGAAGGTGCAGATATATTTCCCTCCCTGGCTCCCTGCACTGTCCCACGCCTATAAATTATGAAATTCAGAGGAGTAAAGGTCAGGGGATGCTACTGTGTGTGTGGGAGATTTCATGTTCATCTCATCGATCTCTATTCTGAAAGTTTATGAGAACAGAACCTGTTTGTTTAATTGAAATGCTCAGCAGTTTGTATGTGTGTGTGTGTATGTGTATGTGTATGTGTGTGTGTGTGTGTGTGTGTGTGTGTGTGTGTGTGTGTGTGCGCGCGCACATTGACAACATCTGTGGGAAAATACATAAGGAGAAATGACTGCAAAAACTTGCATGTTTTCATGCATAAATGACCTTTGTGTTTTTGGCTTCATGTCTTACAGCACACACTGTAATTGGAGTAACTCTCTCTGCTGTGCAAGGACTTTCTACTAGATTTCTGAAGCAGTGTTTTGAGGATTTGATTGTATTCAGTGGCAAGCACATTATGGAGATCAGGACGTTGGATGATCATCCCTAATTCCCCAACTCATCCCAAAATTACTATATGAAGCACCATCATTCCAGAGGACTCAGCTGGGGGCTGGGGGCTTTATACCCTTCTAGCCAATGCTTGGCATTAGACATGGTGCCAATAGGTTCTCTAGAGAGTCCTATTTAAATGGTGGTACTTCTGTGTGGGACTAGACAAAGTTGTGTGTGTGCATTTACACATCTGTGTCAAACTTAAAGTAGCTTAATGCATTCATTAAAAGGGGTGTCTAGGTGAGGGGCTGATTCTCCCCGGTGCAGCCATGTGCATCTGTATACTGTCCAGTGTCTTTACTGAGACCATGAGATATGATTCATGCCAACAGAAGGAAAGCAAACAAAGTTTTGGTTGATTAAGCTGAATTTCTGGAGGTCCAGTCTGGAGTACTGTGGAGTTTAAAGCATAAATGAGTTGTTTCCTGCTGATAATGCTTTGGGTACACTATATGACTTTTGAAATTATAGCATTTATAGCAGTAATAAAGTTATTTTAAACAGAGTGCGTATCTCACACTTCCCAGCTGAGTGTGGCTGATTTTTGTGATGAATGAAAAAATATTAGGGATCATACAATATGTGACTTCAACCTGCTGCTGAACCGAAACAAACACACCCAAAAACATGCCTCACATTACCTAGAGGTGTCCAATTAAACATAGTAGTACAACAGCTCGAGGCCATTATTGTTTGTGCGACCTTTTGCACTTTTCATTACGTAAAAAATGTGAACATGTCTTTCGGGTCGTTGGTGGGATGTAAGCAGTACGTTATGGAGGTACCCTTTTAACGAGGTAAATGTTATGGCTATGTGAATGGATTTCAGTTCCACCTTAAATGGTGCTGCTACTACAGACAGAATTAATCTGTAGCATCATTTAAGGTGGAATGTAAAATTAAACACATGGCTTTTTTCCTTCATGGCTATTAAGTTGATGAGTTGATGACCAGTATACACTAGTAGATTACACGAAACATGTCAAAATGGGTCAAATAATGCAAATGTTGGATATTCTCTGACTGGTCTGAAGGGTGATTAAGAGGCCAAAAATCAGAGTCTGTGCCCCACACACACTATTCGATTCTCTCTACAACTGATGAAAAAATCTGCAACCTATAGTCACCTGACAATCAGGGTTAAATTTGGGGTAAAAGTAATGAAGTGTAACCGCAGTTTAAGAAGTAAAAAGATGAACAGTGTGGCTCATATTGCCATCACATTCGTGTTCATTCCAAAATATGACTTTGCATTCAGTTTCACTCATGTTATGCTCTACAAATATTCCTGTAAAATAATATTTCTCCAATGAAATGAGTCCTATGAGAGACACTAACTTTGCACGCGCAAACCTTGACTGGACTGATCCTCTACGTTCTTCAGTAGCTCAAAGTCAAACTGGCCAGACGCTGGCCAGTGTCAAACCCCCCAAACCCCACAGAAGCCCACAGTGCCTCTGAAGTGCTACAGCTCTATTAGATTAGCCCATAGCCATGACCAAGGGGGGTGGGGCAGGGGTATGATTAAGTTCCAGTAAACTCGATTGCTGAAGGCTACATGTAAGATAATGGTTCGGTCCGTTGAGGAAGCCAGTTAAAGCCAGCATCAATCTAGCTCTAATATAAACCTTTACACTGTCCTCTCTGCCCTCCATGGGTCATACGCAATCATACCAAAATTGATCTATCGCCAAAACATTTCAGCTCAAAATTTGCATTAGATGGCCTTCATAGCAGCCTCTGCAATCCATGCATTAATGAGATTATAGGATGCTGTTTATGCACAATTATGTGTAATTCATCTTCGATAATTCAATCCTGGAGAGTAATGTGATAACACAAACTATGGCGTCTGAGGAACGTATTTCTTAATTTTGCAACCTCATTAATTCTGCAGCACAGCCGAGAAGAATCGTCCTGTGGATGCAAGGAGAGTTCACACAGTTATATTAATGTGATTCCCACTTCTGAAATGAATATTCCACTGGAAAACTGTAAAAGTATTCTGGATTAATGGTAAACATGATGTGCTAAAGGAAATGTATAAAGACTCTCTGTTGAAAAACTCTTTTGCAAGTAGCTGGTTTAGTGAGCTGGTCCTCAGTGTTGTCTTTTTGAAAAACCAAAATATGATCACCCAAAAACAGGGGTCAGCAACATGCAGCTCTTGCTCTTTTATTGCTCTCTTGCAGCTCCACAGCAGTTCTATTTCCAGATCAAGATAATGATGAATTCCAAGAGCAGTAACCAGAAAAAGCAGAAAAATCCCAGTTTCCAGTATTTTGGTCTTTCCAAATTCAAAGAGATTGCAATCTGGGCTTCATTATTTTCAGCTATGTGACCATCTGCATGCTGCACCGTCTGCATGCTGGTCTGCAAAGGTTATTTAATTTTGATTGAAATAAGACAATTGGCTCTTCTTAAAATTTGGGTTGTTGATCCATCCCTACTCTAGATATTAGCGCTTATTAGAATTCAAATCAAATCAATTCAAAATTTATTTGTACAGCACTCTTCACAACTGATGTTCACAGTTGTTCATATTAAAATCCTGAAATCTCAACTCAGAGTGGTTAACATAAAATATTTCCAATGGTTTTCAGAAATCTCAGTTGGTTTGAACTAGAACTTTGGACAAGAACTCTGCTTTTAAGTGTTCATTGTTCAATGTGTGTGTGTGTGTGTGTGTGTGTGTGTGTGTGTGTGTGTGTGTGTGTGTGTGTGTGTATTGATTGACGCGGTTGAGGGGGGAAGGCTCTAATGATGTTCCTCACCTCCTGGTTTTAGAGAAGAGAGTGATTTCTCCTTTTTACTGGAGAGAAGGACTAAAGAGAGGCTACCACCTCACAGCTGTGGGACGAGCCCAGCTAATTACCTCTTCCCTGTGTGTGTGTGTGTGTGTGTGTGTGTGTGTGTGTGTGTGTGTGTGTCTAATATTGGACCTAAGGCATCTATTAGTGATTTCTGTTCCAAACATGTATGCATTGTATTTCCATGTTTCCATTATCTGAATTTGACTGATGTTCCTTATATTTTGTTAGAATTTCATCATGAATGGACCAATAGAAATGCTCCAAATTGACTTGGAATATTTCTTTTTATTATTGACTTACAATGAAAGTTAAAAAGGTAACAAGAGGAAAGAAAAATTCGTTAATGACGAAAACGCTCCATGATCCGTCACAAGGTGGGGAACAAGTAAACTTGTTTTGGCAAACAAACAAAACAACAACAACAGCTGTTTAACCATAATTCTTTCTCTAGTATCAAAAACAATAGAGTTATCAATGTTTTAGTTTAGTAACCAGGTGAGTGCTGCTGGGTGCATAAAAATGTGTGTCATGGCCAACTGCCTGAACTTCATCAAACATGAACAACCACAAGTTAGACACGTTGAACAGGCACGAACAGCCATGGCACACCGACCAATCATTCTTGCTTGTGTGTGCCCTGTTGGTTTGCCATAGCTGTACAACTGCCAGAACTGAACTTGATATCTTGTAAATTTACTGTAAACATACTGTACATGACCTGAGACGCCACAGGATATTAAAGGCTGTCCTAACGCCTTTGCGGCAGCAACTGCAAAAAAAACTCTTGTCATTGCTGCTCTTCATTGTGAACAGCACTGGATTCTGTGTTGAAATACTGCTGACTCTAGGTTTGTATGATGGGACGTGTCATACTTTCATACTTTTCTTTGATGATGTCATCCATTCCTATAGGTGGGCTGGTACATTTTGTCTGTCAATAAAAAAGGGTATAATTGCCCTTAGGGTATAATTACTCTTTAAAGTACCTGTATATCTAAAGAATGTAGTCTTTAAAGAATCTTAGCCAGAGATAAATCAAAACGTGAAGAATAGAAGAAACTGAGAAAGAAGGTTTCTGAATGGCAGTGATGGAAAGGTTGTATTTGTGGCTCTATGTTGTAAAGAACACCTCTTGTAAAAAGTAAAATCAGGTTTTGAGCTGAGGTCTCTCCTGCAGTGATGCTACAAACCAATTCCAGTAGGCTTTGTGTGGCTGACATTGGGGGTCAGAGGTCACTGACCCAGCTGGCAATGTAAAGAACCTCAGCTACAGTGCCACTCAGACATCCACAAGCATACACACTATAAGCATGGGCAGAGGTGTGTGACTTCATGTGGCTAGCATGGAACTAGTGTGGTACACTAACTTTAGTGTCTGGCAAGAGCTTTTTTGGAGGTACAAGCTTTTTGTGAGGTTTTGGTTTTGCACTTTTTCAAATAAAAGATCTTACAGGGTTGAAGATTTTTTAGCACAACTCCCAAGCAATTCCCCTGCGGTGTCTTTGTGGTTAAGCTTAAGAGCACAGGCAGAGATACTATCAATCAGAACAGCCAAACCTGTCCTTTAAACAAAAAGAGCCAATCAGCTTGCTGGTTAAGTTGCAAGGGAAGGGTGGACCAAAGCTTTATGGTGCTGGTGGAGAAACACCCCCTCAATGTGGACGTCTGTGCAGGTGCATCAGAACAAACTGAATAAACAGTTTTTGTGAATTACTGAGCAAAATGCTACACATTAAGATTATGAATGAATGTGATTTAAAGTTGTCAGTTTTGCACAAATTAAAAAATTGCAGGTGTAATAAGCAAAGTAATTTTGTGTGTGTGTGTGTGTGTGTGTGTGTGTGTGTGTGTGTGCATATGTGTGTTTCTTTGCTGGTCAATAATTTGATGGATGGACTGTCATCTCTCCCTCCTTTTCTCTCTCCCTCTCTTCCTCTATCTCTCTGTATGTATGTATGACTGATTCACACACACAGACACACACACACACACACACACTCTCTCTCTCTCTCTCTCTCTCTCTCTGCTGATAGAGTAGGACCTAAAAAAAATAAACAGAGTAAGACCTGAAATTTAAACAAAGATTTTCTCTATGCAGATAGATGAAGTAGACTAGATTACCACACATTACTCTGTGTGTGTGTGTGAGAGAGAGAGAGAGAGAGAGAGAGAGAGAGAGAGAGAGAGAGAGAGAGAAGAGAATCTGTCAGACAAAACACATGTAGGACTGTTGAAAATCCTTTACTAACAGAGGAGACATGTTAGTAATGTGTGTGTGTGTTTGTCAGGATCTCTCAGAGTTAAATTCTACAAACACAATAAATGCAAGATAAGATCCCCAAAACACACACACACACACACACACACACACACACAGTGAGTGCTTGAGGTGCTTGCTGAGTAAACAGCAGTGGGGTCCTTTGGGTGTGGGGGGGTCTGCAGTGCCTGATTACAAAGCAAAAAGGTTATCACAGAAACATCAGCACAGTGTCCTCTGCACCAAACACAGGACCTTCACACAGGTGTGTGTGTGTGTGTGTGTAATAGAGAGAGAGAGAGAGAGAGAGAGGGCCAAACTGCAGGAGAAGAGTGATGAGATAAAGAAAGAGAGGCAGAATAATACAGAAAAAGGGATTTAAAGGAAATGCAGGAAACAGAGATACCACAGATAATGAGAAATACTGAGATACAGAGAAATTAAAACTCTCTCTCTCTCTCTCTCTCTCTCTCTCTCTCTCTCTCTCTCTCTCTCTCTCTCTCTCTCTCTTTATTGCCTTCACTTCTCTCCTTCTTTTCCCCCTCTATCCTTATCTATTATTCCACCTCCACCCACAACTCCCCTCATTTACTTCTGAGGCCACTAACACTCACCTGCGGGCAAGTGAGCATATGTTGGCAGATGTGTGGGATGTGTGTCATGAAGGTGTGTGAGAGTGTATGTGTATGTGTTCATTTATACACCTGTGTGTATGTGTGTGTGTGTATGTGTTCATTTGTACACATTTGCCTGTGTGTGTGTGTGTGTGTGTGTGTGTGTTTGTTTGTTTGTGTGTGTGTATGTGTTCATATATACATATTCATACGTGTGTGTGTACTTTCAAGACAAAACTGGTCACTTGCCTTGTTAGGAACAACAAAATGGCAAGTGCACAAGTGTGTGTGTGCGTGTGTATGCGTGTGATTGGGATGGGGGTTGGGAGGTCCAGGCTTTGAATGTTATTGACCCTCAAAATGACCTGAAGCTAAATCCTCTCTCTCTCTCTCTCTCTCTCTCTCTCTCTCTCTCTCTCTCTCTCTCTCTCTCTCTCTCTCTCTCTTATCAGAAACCCCCTCTTGTGTCACACCAATGGAAGATGTTTTCATGCAGAAGCAGATGCACACCTTTCTGCAATGCATCCTAAATAAAGCTCATAAGGGCAGACAGCTCCACCTACTGTTTAAGAACGTCAATATGGGTTCTGAAACTTTTGGCTATTAGTTACATATATTATGCATGTTGTTCATCTGCGATCACATCACAGCATGACTTAATGAGTGTTATGTGGGTGGTGAGTCACTCTCAGCACTGCAGCGACACTGACAGTGGAGCCACCCCCTGCCCACGCCTGGGCCTCTCTGATCACATTTCTATTATACTGATTCCTGCCTACCACCCCCCCTGAGATGCTCCAGACCTACACAGAACACCATCACTGTGTGGCCCTGGAATGGTGAGTCTGTACTGCTGGGCTGTTTTGAACACACAGACTGGCAGGTCTTCATGGATGCTGCTGTGAATGAGACATGAGGGACGTTTCTCCTCCCAGGATGCATGGAGCATGTGGAAGGACATTAAGTGCATCTGAGCTATAACATCAGAGATGCACAATGTCCCAGAGTTCTAAACCCGCTTTGAGGACCCAAACACACACCCCAGCACCAGGCTCACCCCACCACCTGGAGAGAAGTACCTCAGCATGACTCCAACAGAAGTAAGGAGGACCCTCAGGAGGATTAATCCCTACAAAGCTACTGGGCCAGACAACATCCTGGGAGGGTGCTGAGGGACTGTGCTGACCAGATCTGTGAGGTGCTGGCTGATATCTTTAACTCCTCCTCATCCAGGCAGCTGTCCCACCTGAAGACCACCATCATCCCTGTTCCAAAGAGCTCATAATGACCAGTGGTATAATTACCCGGCCAGTAACGCACCAACCCGATGGTCACAAAAAGCCACCATCAATGTCAGTGGGAACCCACAGCTGTATGCATACTGCAAGAACCAATCCAAGGAGGACACCATCTCCTTTGTGGTTCACCCTGCCCTCACCCACATAGAGCAGAAGAATTCCGATGTCCACGTTCTCTGTGTGGACTTCACATCTGCTTTAACACCCTGATTCTCCAGACCCTGGCTCACAAACTCCTTGCATTCAGACTGAGCTCCTCCTCTCACAATCCTCAGCCCTGGACTGTGTGTTGAGCCCCCTTCTGTTTACTCTGTTAACATATGACTGTTTGTAAAGTTTGCGGACACCTGGAGGGCTGGTACAGGGAGAACAATCTCTGCATCAATGTGAAAGATGAAGAAGCTTGGTGAACTTCAGGAAGATTGACATTGCTAGATGCAGGGAAAGGGCCACCTGCATCATGAATGACCCAACTCAGCCAGCACACACACATTTTGCCCTGCTCTCCTCAGGCAGGAGGTTGTGGTGCATAGAACTTCCTAGGCAGGGCTTCTTCCTTGAAGCTGTAAGGCTTTATTCATAGAAACACAGCTAGACACTTTACCCATGCTGATTTTTGTTTCATTTCTCTTCACTCATAGCTGCTATATTCATACCCATCTGCTCTCAACTGTGACTCATTCATGTTGCTGTTTACTGTATCATATTTATTTTATTTATTGTTATTGTATTTAGTTATCAACTATTGCCTATATTTTTCTATACTGCTTATTTCTATTTTAAAAACATTGCTTTTTGGGTGCAACTGGTACCTTGACATCATAATTTCATACGTCATGTACCAAATGGGATGCGAATGACAATAAATCTCCTTGTATACTCAAGTCCTTGAAACAAGAAGGTGGTCATGATGCTGGGGTTGATTGTAAATCAGTAACACAAATCAATTTTAGACAGTCATCATGCTGTGATGTGATCTCTTGATTAACAACATGCTGAATAATATATGTACACTACTGGTCACAAGTTTCAGAACCAGGAGCTCTGGCGGTAGTGAGCGTATCAAATAGGACATTACAATGTACACCTGCATATTTCACCTATAAGATAAGTTTTCTTATCAGTGAACAGTCAGTATATGGTGGTATAATCAGAGTTCATTTGAGGATTTGCCGCAGGGATGTAAATGTACAAATGCAAATACAGACCCTAACAGAAGGTGCTTAATTCACTTTACTGTGTTCCACTTCAGGCCTGACCTGCAGATTCAGTGTGAACTCCATGAGTGGGTGATCGTCTCCAGATGCATTTGAATACTTTACTCAACCTTCCTTTCCTGCCTCGCTGTATGCGCTCTGGTTTCCTCCACCTCCCAGGAGGCCACATGGTAGATTGAATTTGCCATGTTAAATTGCCACTAGGTGTGAATGTGGTACCCCAGCAAATGGACTGCCTCCCTGTCCAGGGGGTATCCTGCCTTGCATAGGCTCTGGGTTCTCCATGACTCTGTTCAGGATGAAGTGGATAAGATGATGACAGACTGCTTCTTACATACACCTACATGATTACTCTTCGTTGCTCTTTTACGGAATTAAATCCTGAAGGTTATACAGATGTGGAGGTCTAAGCTTAGAACCCATCATTTCATGTACATTATATCAAAGTGCTGTGTGTTTATATAGCTGCAGTATTGCTGTGGTTTTGTTATTGCTGTGCTGACTGGTAGCGACTGGTAGTTGTGTAAGGATGGGTGAGGATAGATGATTGAACTGTGTGATCATTGCCCATGGTCCTACTGGGGATGGTCCCTGGTGTGTGTGTGTGTGTGTGCGCGTGCGTGTGTGTGTGTGTGTGTCTGTGTGAGTGAGAGAGAAAGAGAGAAGCAGTAGCATGCAATGCTCTGAACCGGGGACTCCACCTAGCGAGAGTGGAGGTGAGAGAAATGACAGGTTTCAGAACATTGAATCACCTTGACAGTCCTGTGCACTCTGCAATTGCAGTACACACACACACACACACACACACACACACACACACACACACACACACACACACACACACACTTTTTTACTTCTAAATGCCACTCAGTGTCCTACATTCTGCTTTTTTTTAATTTGTCTGGCTGGAATCTTTACCCTATTTCATAATATTACACTCATATATTCAATGTTTGGATCAAACAATACAATTTATTACATTTATTAGAGATGTAGTTTGGAGAAAAAACTACATTGTTCTTTACTAGTGTCCAGTGTGTTTTTATCTGAAAACATGTTACCATTAACGTTATGCCAAAATCAACATACACTCATCTCAACCCTGATTTTCTAATGTTTCCTGACACTGTATTATAGATTAGTGATAAGTATAGTCTGAAAATCCCAATGAAATTTTAGGACAATAGTAACATTTGTGGAGTAGTTACTGCAGCATGAATCTAGAGTCTGCTGCAGTCTGACAATAATCAAATTGTGAATGATGACAATCCAGTATGAATCTGTAAATTCAATCTTTTTCTATCGATGAACATAGTTCAGGGTGACTTCAGGAAGATTCTAGAACATGGATGTCCAATCCAGTAAAGTCAGTAAAGTGTGTGAATTTTAAGTCTGAAATGAATAATTATGATTATTCATAATCAGTATGTATTTATAGTTTTTAGGTTTCACTGTAATAATGGTGGTGGAGTGATTGGCAATCCCAGTATGGAAACTGCAATACATTTAGAGTTCAATTAATAATGTGTTAGGGTGAAAGCTGCTATTAGTATAGTGGTCCATGGTCAGTCTTATTTGCTTCTGTTCATATCCAATATGGACGTAAACATAATTTTTTTATCGCTCTCTCTCTCTCTCTCTCTCTCTCTCTCTCTCTCTCTCGCTCTCTCTCTCTCTCTCTCTCTCTCTCCAATCAGAACAGCTGGCATTTTTTTATGCCTCTATGTTATGTTATAGAGAAGATTAATCAGATGAGATGGTTGATGATTGAACCAAATTCTGGAAACAGGTCAGCACTAATGTGTCACCTGGCAGCTTCATTAAAAAACAATTAAATCATCTCACACTTCTGCAAAAACATTTGTTTATTAGTTTTACTGATTCAGCCATTCCAAAAGAAATCATTACTTTCTTCCACTTTCCCTCCATCTCGTTCCTTCTTTCCTGCACTCCTGATCCCAATTCAATTACTCACTTTTAAACGAAGCCCTCAATTGCTTCCCCTTGCCACTTCCACTTGGAAAAATCCATAAGGCAGGAGTGAGCAAACTTCTCTTTTGAGATCGTGATTGTTTAATGGTAATACATTTTTCCATGAGTTACATTTGTGGTACTTTAGCTGCACCCTTGACACCAAAATGAAAGGCATTATTAGAAATTATCACCTTTTGAAAATGGCTATTGTGCATCATTGCGTATTGGGTTTCACCCGCACTGAAGTGACCGGGCCTGGAGATTTTCAATCTCTGCTTTTTAACATGATGGAAAAGTCTCTGTTTCTATGCTAGTAAGTTGCATGCAGTGAAATTTAGCTTCTTTCTGGGTTCAAACACTGTTTTTTCAACAAGTGCTATAATCACACCCCATTAGTTTTGTCTTAAAAACAGATTGAGTGAATGAAATCATACCTTCAAGCATACTTTGTAAGCAAAAATGGTTCTATTTAGACCTACAATGATCACTTGACCACTAATAAAAATAATAGTTGAACCCTTTTTGGTGCAGTTGTCACACTGCATCACCCTGCCCCCAATTGAACTCCTGCACTCAACCTCTGTTTGGAGTGATCCATTATTCAACGGTTCTCTACAGATTCATCTACAAAAGGTTTTCAACCAATGTGAAGAACCCTTTAACCAGGAAATTCAATTACAAGGGTTAATTGATTTGTCATAGTTGTACCATTCAACCATCCTACATACTTATATGTATAGTTCGATTAGTGTAGCGCCAGGGACTCAGTTAGACTCGGACATTCCAGACCAGACCAGACCAGACCAGACCATTTTGTGTGCTGCATTTAATGAGAATAAAATTAATTCATTCTGTCTGGATTTAACTATTACCAAAATTCACAGAAATTAACCTGTCACCAAAAATATAGGCCAATCATATTTAACATGTTTAGTATTGTGGAACATTACTTAATATACCTGGAGCAGCTCCACCTTCTGCTGTGCAACAGCTGCTTATTTGGGATCTCTAAGGTGGTCTACCTATGACATTATGATGTTGCTAAGTGGATGTGATGAATATTGTCTTTGTCTATGCAATGGTGTTGGAGGAAGGCCTGAGGAGCCAACGCAGAGGAAGGCCTGAGGAGCCAACGCTGAGGAAGGCCTGTGAGGCGAAACTTTGGTGTGTTATCTGTGAGCTCAATAAACACATTGAAGATTGTACGAGTGCTGTCCAATACTCTTTCCCTGATTCGCTGTTTTGGTGGATTCAGCACATGAAAAAGACTTGGAATATAGCCTGCGATCTCTCTTTTATGTTGACTTAAGTCCGGTTTAATATGTGATATTTAAGCCTGATTTGGTCATAGCTGACTGAATTTTAGATGGGTCTGTTTGTTGGCTTGATCAGCTGACATTCAGTGTGTAATGTAAGAAAGGAAGAGACTGGTGATTGATTGCTCAAACGAGCTGTGAGAGGATGATCAGATGGATTTCTAATGTGTAGTAAATTTTAGTGGTTTTAAACAGTCTCAAAAGCCATATTCTTGGCATCATGTCCAACCTTCTGAAACTTAAAAAATGGTCAAAACTACTGAAGCTTAGGCCTCTTAATTCATGCCGGTATGATCTTCCATCAACCGCCTACCTTGACAGACAGTCATGTAAAAATCATTGGCAAGAGATAGTTTTGTTTTGTTGTGTGGTTTGGATCAAGCTAGATTCAGCACTTGCTTTTCACGCTAAGTATTAAGATCTCTCTGTCTCTTTGTCCAAAAGTCCAAAGCATCCAAAAAAGTGTTTTCACACACTATAAATGAACTGGACCAGTTGGTTCAGTTGTTGTGGACTGAGACTGTATCTTTTGACTGGACCAAAGTTGGGGTCTTTGGTCTTGATCATGGTCCGGAGGCACCTTTCATGCATGCTATATTTATTCCGAGCAAACATGCTTCTTATAAGGTTAACTGTAAGCGAACAATGTGACGAAATTGAAGAGAAAACTAACAACCACATCCATCACATGGAGAAGACATCATGTTGAGGATGACTTTGGGGAGTGGATCTCAGAGCCTGTATGGGGCTGTGTAAGATTTTTTCTGAGGGATAAGAAATACAGAGGGAAATTGGAGAAACCCAGAGATCCAAATTTTTCGGCTTCAAAAGTGGAAAATCCTCCATGACAAACTCGTGGCAACAAAATCCCCCAACTGAGGACCTTGTCCATGGCTTCATATATCACCTCAGCTAGAGCTGTGATAATCATTTTCCAGTAGTCATGAAACTTTAAAATGTTACAATGCCACCTGCAGTTGCGGAGCAGACACTACAGACAAAATTAAACGGCAGAAAGTATGCAAACTTAAGCTTGCAACGGCGCTTTTGACTTCATGCAGCTCTTGTGCAAACATTTTGTAGTTGAGACCTTTACTCTAGGTCTGGACCTAGTGCTAACATTGTTGGCAAGCAGCTGAGGTTCACCAGATTAATTCCTAACAGTGCGAAGATCTTCTATAGGAGGCCAAAGTGCACCCCAAACAGAGTGAGCTCACAAACTGCAATGTGTCTGATGTAAAGTGACCAGGTAAAGCAGATAGATGAAAATGGACTGTGGAGCAGTCACCGGTCACAGGAGGACAGGCAAACCAGTGCCAGTCTAGTGTCTTTAACTGCATCCGTGATGGATGGGACTGTCAGCCAATGACGTGGCGGGACAATTTGATGCGATGTTTTGTGGAGGCCTATTTCACAGTGGCACAGGGGCAATGGGGCATGTGATTGGGCACTGCTGAAAAGCGGCACACTCACACACCCTCCATCCCACCACTCCGCCACCCACCATTCTGCAGTCAACGAGAAAATGATTCTCTACAGCACAGCATGACGCTGCGGCGTCTAATCTGAAGAAGCCATGAGGAAATCAAAATGATTTGGGTTCAAGTGTTCGTTCACAAATCACACACTATTACTGCACCACTGGAGTCCGACTGATCATAGATTTCGTCTGGAGAGGTGTGATCTGTCAATCATTCTGTAATTACCACTCATTTACATACAGAAGCTGATTTTTTTAGACTCTAACTTACATTATCAGAGAGATGCACAGTGTGATCTGAGTAAATGGAGGAGGAGAATACTGGTATAGTGTGCCATACTGGTGGTGGGTGGATTGGTGTTGTGGGGGCAATCAAATTTCAACCTCCAAATGCAAGGACCATCCCTTACTCTATATCTTTCTGTTTCATCTCTCTTTTTCTGTTTTATCTCTTTTTCTCTTTATCTTCGTCTCTCTCTCTCTCTCTCTCTCTCTCTCTCTCTTTCTCTAATGTTATATCTCTTCATCTCTGTCTCAATCTCTTTATTGTTCTCTGTATAATCTCTATCTTTGTCACAGTCTCTCTATCTCCATGTCTCCATATATCTCTTTTTTCATCCCTCTATCTCATTTTCTTTTTACCTCTCTTTGTCTGTCCAAATATCTTCTCCCTTCTCTCTCTCTCTCTTTCTCTCTCTCTCTCTCTCTCTCTCTCTCTCTCTCTCTCTCTCTCTCTGTGTCTCCCTCTCTTTCTTTCTCTCTGTCTCTGTCTGTCACTCTCTCTCACTCTCTATCTCACTCACACAATCTAAGGTGAATATAGAGTAATTCTCTCTCTCTCTCTCTCTCTCTCTCTCACACACACACACACACACACACACACACACACACACACACACACACACACACACACACACACACACACACACACACACACAGTCATCTCACATACACAGGGCTACAACATATTTGTTCTTTAAATACCTACATCGCTGTAACTCCAACAGACAGCCTCACACACGTCCCCTGACATCCATGTGCTAATACTGACTCACACCTGCACAACGCACAAACGCACGCACACCCACACACACACACACACACACACACACACACACACACACACACACACACACACACACAAACAGTCATACACTGGCCCAGGCTGCATGCCAGGGGATCGATGAGACAGGGTGAGTGTGAGGCCTCGGCACTCGGCCAGGGACATACACACACAGAGGCCCTGTCAGATGGCCTTGTGTGCATGTATTTGTGTGTGTGTGCGTGTGTGTGTATTTGGCCCTGGAGAGCTGGACAGAAACTGTGCACAATGGCACTTTGACTGAACACACTGAAGGCTCCTAATGGGGGTCACATAAAAAAAATGCAGTTCTTAACTAGGCTTGCAGTTCCATTAGTTGGGTTAGAAATAGTAAAGCACAAACTAGAACTGTGTATCGAGTGATTGTGCTGCTTAAGTGAATACAAGTTATATTAATCTTGCAGGACAGTGCACTTGAACTCGACACAGACTTTGTTAAAGACATTCCATACCAGCTAATGGTGCAAAAAACAGCTAGTCTTTAACTGCCTTTAGGGGACCAAAACTGTACGTATATTTAGGTAGACACTACCTTTAATCAGGAGCAGAGCCAGGGGATGGCCAGGGCTAAGGCCATCATAAATTAATCTTTCCTTTTAGATGTTTTTGGTGCATTTAACTCTCCCAATTCCTTCCCTTCTATTGAGTTTTCTTTCTGTTTTGCCATGTAGTTTTTTTTTTTTAATTTGTTATTAGTAATTTTCCGACTTAGAAAAATGGGATGAGACAATGGAGTGAGCAGCAGTGCTGATGAGCTGAATGCGCTGATTGGGTTCCAGGGGGAGTACCGCAAGGACAGTCTGCTGTGCTTTTCAGACACATGACTTCATGTGGATATTCTGAACTCAAAGGTCTCAATACCTGGCTTTCAGATCGTGAGGGGTGCCAGAGACAGTTATCGGAGTGATCGTGATGTTCATCAACAACAGATGGTGTCATCCAACATACTTTATTGTGAAGGAGTGCCACTGTTGAGTTTACATTCATATTACCTGCTGAGAGAGTTCGTGGTCACCATGATTGTTGTTGTTTATGTACCACCAGCAGTAGACACAGACATCATACTCTCTTTGATGGTGAGACTTCAGACTCAGCATCAAAACCCTTCATTGCCATTTCAGGTTATTTTTAATTACTCTCATCCAGGGAGAAAAAAAATTATGTGACGACATGTACGCAAACATTAAGGATACATACAGTTAAGGGTGGAAAACCACTGGCATCAATATTAAAACACAACCTGTGGGGGCAGTTTGGACACTGTTAATGAGCTGAATGCACATCATCAACTACCACCTATGGCCGTAGCCTTACTCCCTCACCTCCACTGTTGTCTCCACACTCCTATTCACACACCCTACTCCATAGTAATTATCTAAAGACCCTCATCCTCAATCAATCAGGTGAAGAGACAGCTGGAGAGTCTGAAACTGAGCAATTATATTATTGTTCTTCTTTGCTTGTGTGACCACCTACATCGTATATTGCCTTTTAATCTTGGACATTTGCAGGCCCCTATATGACCACAGTTTCACCTGATGAGGTATACTTGGCCAAATGCATAATCCAGCTCATCCACCGGTTGTTCATTGGTTCTGAACTCACTGAATATGAAATGTTTGTGTAACATGGTATGCATTGTGAAAGTAGTGGCCCAATTCAAACCCTTTGGCCAGTTTGCACTGCAGATATTGTGGAGGGGCCCTGGATTGGGTAACAACATTAGTTGATTCATTTTAATTCTAGAAATTGCATGCCTTCCGCACTGGTTTTTATCCTTGTTGCTATACATATGTGGTCCATAAACTGCACAGGATTCTGCACCACTTTCATTCAAAATACAGCAGGTTGAAGTCAGAATCTTCTGCAGAACGCACAGTACATCAAATGCAGAGAACACAGCAAAGCTTCACACAGTACTACACACACACACACACACACACACACACACACACACACACACACACACACACACACACACACAAAATACATCTGTATTCCAGACTATGTTTCCGGATTAGAACCAAACACCTATTAACTGCCCTTAAAACCCACACGTACTTCAGGGATCCCTCAGACAAGCTTTTCTATTCTCCTCAGACAATCCAGCGACAAGCGCTCAGAGCATGGCGGTCAAAACCAGCCCTTCTAATTAATGTTTACCAAACGGAATCAAAAGCCAGAGTTTAAAGTAAGAGGGCCAGCTTAGGGAGAGTCAAACGCGTCTCTGAGGAGAAAAGATGAGTTTTAAATCTTTCCAAAGTCAAGGTCACTGTTTTTTTCCCCCACTTTCTACACGTTAGCAAATCTGAAAGGGCCTTTGAGCAGCAGATCGTTTTAGTGCATTGTGCTATCAGCTTTCAATGAATCCTCTGAACCAAAAGTGAATGATTGGACTTTTTTTCCTAAGCTGTTCAAGAACACATTCTTTTAATGTTCCACACTAAACAGACAGCCTTTGACATCTTCCTTTGTTCACTTTGTTATTTTCTCCAGCTCCATTTTAGCTTCTTTTTTTTTCGTTGTTCCAGGCAGTGGTTCAGCTCGGGCCAACTTTTATTTTCTTCACATATGATTCAGGTTGGTCTGGCCCTGAATATGAGGGAGTGGGGGATCAGGGTGATATTTATTTATTTATTTATTTATTTATTTTCGAAACACTGCCGAGTATAATACAGTGTTTGCTCAAACACTAATCAGCCATAACATTTTGATCTATTTGTTTCAACACAATGTAGTTCAAATCAAATCAAATCATCAAAATTATTTGTATAGTGCTCGTCACAACTGAAGCTGCCACAGAGCAGCTTTACAGAAATCAAGAAAAAACAAAACAAAACAAAACAAAAACCCACACTGGTACTGGTTCTATAATTACAGACTGTAGTTCAGCTGTTTCTCTGCATAGTTCGTTAGCCTCCTTTCATCCTTTTCTTTTAAAAGGTCAGAACCCCACAAGACCACCACAGAGCAGGTATTATGTGGGTGGTGGGTCATTCTCAGCACTGCAGTGACACTGACATGGCAGTGGTGTGTTAGTGTGTGTTTCACTGGTACGAGTGGATCCGACACAGTAGTGTTGCTGGAGTTTTTTATCACCTCAATGCCATTCTTGGACAGAGAATAGTCCACCAGAAATGTCTAGCCACCAGCATCCTTTGAGAACTGATGAGGAACTACAGAATGATCAACACAACTGTGCAGCAACAGATGGTGTTCCTCGGAGGTCCTTAGCAGCAAAACTGTATGTGATGTACTCGAACCAGAGTAATTCACATTAACACACTGCCACTATTGACTTCTGAAGAACAGGGTTAAAGGAGAATAACAAAGAATGCATCGAAACAGATGGACCACAGGCTGTATGCATGTTTGCAGGTTTTCCATCCACCAAATCTTTTTTTTGCCAGTTTTGTAAATGAGTCCAAAATGAGTCCAAAATTCAAATTGCATAGGAGTGTCCATTCTGTACAGCCTCCCACTCCATACCTACAAGAGAACACATTTGTGGGTGGAGTCTGGAGAGGTTACCTGCAGGAGCAGCTAAATCTTTACACAGATTTTCTAGTGGAGAAAAAAAATCACTCATCAGTGTTGTGGTGTTTTTCTATCTACAGCATGGTTTTTAAGCATCTCTCAGAGGAACACACTTCAAAGCACCTGTAGACTGTGGAGAGACGAAGAGAGAGAGAGAGAGAGTTTGATGTTCGGGGTCAATGGGAAAGCCTCCCCCCTCACTCTCTCTCAACTCAAGCCTGCAATTAATACTCTGTGTTTTTTGGTGTTTTTTTTCTGCTCTGCTCTCCTGGGTCACACTCAGAGCTGAGCTTTGATACTCAGAAAGGTCATGGGTCTGATCTGAATGCAGACGGCCGCTGTAAACAGAGCCAAGCGACCGCACACTGTGGAGAGAGAGAGAGAGAGAGAGAGAGAGAGAGAGAGAGAGAGAGAGAGGGAGAGAGGGAGAGGGGGGGGCAGCCTTTCCCATTGACTAGCAAGGGTATATGAAAATAGTATCTAACTGCATATAATAAATGCAGAAAGAGAGAGAGAAGGGGGATTATGAATGGGAGAAAGCGAGGGGGATTGAATATGAGAGAGAGAGGGAGGCACAATAAAGAATGAATGTGTGAGAGTAAGAGAGAAAGATTGAATGGGGGAAGAATGGGTGAAAAACAGAGAGAGATTGAGAAAAAGAGAGAGGGAGTAGGGGAAGACAGAGTGTGAGAAAGGGTGAGAGATTGAAAGCAGGGGAAAGAAAGTGAGAGAGGATGCAATAAGAAACCAATATAGATAGATTGAGAGAGAGAGAGAGAGAGAGAGAGAGAGAGAGAGAGAGAGAGAGAGAGAGAGAAAGAGAAAGATTCTCCTTGACATTCAGCATGTTTAGTCTTGACCTGTTCAGTCCAGCAGGTTCAAGAGCTTCATAACTGATCGATTAGGAAACAGAAGGAAACGGTAAAAGGTAGTGAATGTGAAGAACTGCTCCACTCAGCAGAAACTCTTCACACTCATTGTTCACGTGTGTGTGGAGGCCGGATCATTAGAACTCTCATATGAAGGTATTATAATGAAAACTGACCAATATATACTTTCTCCAAAAGATTAACAGAGCTTTTATCAGTGTTCAGAAAACAATGGTTTACCAACAGTAGCATTAGTAACTATGGCAACAGTGATTATATACTGTAAAATCTAACTGCACTTCTTAATGAACTACCACACTTTCACCATAACTTAAAAACTACAGAAGGTTGGGATCACTTTAGCTGGTTCAATCAAGCAAATGCAGTTCATTTGTATAAGATCAACTTTTTGGGATATTTTGGATTAATTTGAAAATATTAATTTGTTTTATACTTAATTGAGGTTTTCTACACAAACTGGAATCTATTCACACACCAACCTCCACTAAATTATTTCCTTTAGTTATTTAGTCTCAGAGTTAGTTATTTAGTTAGTTATTATTTATTATTTTTCTACTCAGACTGCACATATTTATTCTGTTTATACTGTTTACCCTCTCCCTACCTTCTCCCTTCTCCCCTATTGATCTGTGGGTGCAGACAGTTGTAAAGAAGAATTTCACTGCATGTCGTACTGTGTGTAACTATGTACGTGACAAATAAATCGAACCTCGAACCTTCAGTGAAATATTGTGACCTTTTGAACATTCCTTATGTTTGGGCAGTGCATCCTTGATGAGTAAAATAACCTCGATGGCTCCCGGCACCATCTATTTGTATACTGGGCGTGTCTCCTTACTCACCATCTTTGTGTAGTCATTCCCCCCAGGCTACCTTCCCTAATGTGTTTACTTGTAGTCTATATCAGATTGAATTTTCTCTGCTGCTAAATGTGGTTTAATGTGGGCTGAATGTTATATTGATCACTTATGCAGAGGGATGTCACCAGCGTCTGGAATATGGAGGTTATTAGTGGTCTGACTCTCCATCTGAGTAATGCAAAAATTAGCAAATTGATGTCATTCATGGGCAGGTGTGAATGTAGTAATTGCACTTGGATGTGGATAAAAGCAGCTGCACGAGACCTTTTAGAGGGGGTTTGTTTGTGGTTAGAATGTAAATCGGCCTCAATCTGACCAAACTAATAGATGCAATCTACAAGTTTGAGCTAAACGTTTCTGCAGCTGTAGTTCAAGCTGGTATAAATCACTAAAGTTATGAAAAAATCTGCACTGGTCCAGAACACACCACCCTCTTCCTGCACTTATTTTATTGCTGCTGCCCCAGATGGGTCTTACGAATAAGCAGAGGGAACATTGTCATATGGTCTGTTGTGAAACCTTGACATGTACTTAGACTTTCCTTTGTGTGAAAGCCAACCAAACCAAAATCCTTAACTCACCAAAGGCATTAACTGATTTGGACAAAAGCAAACGTGCTGAGATGTAAAAGCAGCCTAACTATACTCACCTACATAAAACCTGCGTCACAAAGTGCATTGTTTATAGTGAATTTAGGGTGTCATTTAAGATCAGTTCCTTATCAATAATTAACTTAATTAACTTAAGGTTTACTGTTTACAGGATATTTAAATGAATTAAATGCAAATGTATGTAAACTGTAATAAATAAGCATTGGTCAGTACAACAAACAATACCTACCCATTTTTAAGGCAAATGGTTTGCAGGCATTTTTTAAGTAAGGTTACATAATTGCATGATAATAATAATAATAATAATACTCCTCTACGCACACCTTGCATTAGTTATGATGCCAATAGGTTCATGTTGATCTGCTCCCGAGAGTCCTGTTATATTGATAGTCCTTCTCTACAAGGACTAGTAAAGTTGTGTGTGCATTTGCACATCTGTGTCAGCAATGGGTGCAACTAAAACAAACTGAATGCATTCATTAGAAGCAGTGGTCACAACCACTTGGACACATTGTGCAATAAAAGGCAGTAAACAAAACAAAATAAAAATAAAAACTGAATATAAAGATAATATCAAAAGAATAATTAAACCAATCAATCAATAAAAACATTGAATCAGTAATTTATCATTCATATCATGTTCAGTGAAAAACATGTTTCTCCATTTTTGTCCATTATTAATTTTACGTTAACTTCCATTCAGAGTTCTATTCTAACATCATTGCCTTCCCCTGTAATGTCACCATTTTGAAGACACGTGTTTTCCATTAGACAACAATGATATCTTTTTCATTTTCTCTCATAGCTCTGAACCTGATCCTAACCCTGGTGTCCAGGGCCCTCACATCATGTCTGTTTGTTCTGTGTATAGTCTGATTTAGGCTTATGATGTTACTTTAATTCTACCTAACTTTTCAAATATAATAGAATAAACATTTTGTAGTTCTGCACTTGTGGTCAGTAGTTTAGTTACTTTGCACTCTCTGAGCAGCGGTTAAGTGAAGCGAGGAGAAAGAACCTCAGTCGGTTGTTCAGAGCTCTGAACACTCGCAATCAGAGTGTGTAAACAATTTGAGAGAGAGAGAGAGAGAAAGAGAGAGAGAGAGAGAGAGAGAGAGAAAGAGAGAAGGGGGGGGGTATAGATACACCTATAATAACAGCTTTGACCTTAGAAAAGAGTAATAGTAGCCACAAGCTGTTTTCCTCTGTGTGTGGCTTTGTACATTATAACTTTCTACACGCATACATGTACACACACACACGCGCGCGCACACACACACACACACACACACACACACACACACACACACACACACACACACACACACCCACACCCACACCCACACACCCCCCCCCACACACACACACAGTGACTAGCTTGCCAAAAAACTCCTTTTTCTTTCTGGCACACTTCAGGCCACACACAATGGCCCCTGCCATGATGTGAATAAACTAATCGGGGGGTTTGTAAAAGAGGGTGATCAGTCACACACACACACACACACACACACACACACACACACACACACACACACACACACACACACACACACACTCAAATGGAGAAGGATAATAGAATGTACAGGATAAGAATAGACTCGTGTGTGTGTGTGTGTGTGTGTGTGTGTGTGTGTGTGTGTGTGTGTGTGTGTGTGTGTGTGTGTGCGCACGTGCGTGCGTGCGTGTGTGCATGTGTGTAGCAGGTGAATAGTTGTGGCCATGGCTGACTGTTGGCCCTCTGTAGTTCTTCTGGATGTCCCACACCGTTGGTCCTAGTCGGCCCTTGTCAGCACTATTTTGTCCGACTAAGTGTGCTGACTGGATGCGAGAGAGAGCTCTCTGATTGGTTGTTCAGCCTAGTGAATCAGTGTGGCTTTGGGATTTTGATATACAGTACATAATAACAAAACAAACACACACGAGTGACCTTAAGGTGCCTAGGCACAGAACCACACAAAACAGTTGTTGGACCATTATACAAACAAGGTGGGCAGAAGTGGCACCACAAATCCAAAAGTGATGGGGCTAAGTACTGATATGTATTCTGACAGTCACTGCCAGTCTCAGAGTGGCCAGGTCAAATGAGGCCGAGGTCCACCTGAAGTTCAGCATTGCTGATTGGCTGCCCAAAGCGTCCAACCGCTGGAGAGAGCACTCTAATCCTTCCTGACCGCCTGGAGAGACAAGTGAAGATGGAATCTGTTGCCAGCCTTTTATGCACTATGACCACAGATAACCTCTACTGTGTGTGAGAGAGAGCGAACGAATGAAAGGGGCTCTATCTGAAATTGCATTCTTTACTCCAAGTAGCACATCAGCTAAGAAAAGAAATCTATGTGTATCAATGAATACTAGTTATACTAATCAGCCCTTACATTAAAACCACCTGAGTAATATTGTGTCGGTTCTCGTCAAGCTGCCAAAACAGCTATAACCCTTCAAGACATGGTAGAGCTCACAAAGATTAGCTCCCCAAGGTTTTGCTTCCTATACAAATCAATGAGCCTTGGGTGCCCACAACCCCATCTCCAGTTCAGTGGGTTTCCGTCCCTGGAGCAATTTTGGTAGGTACTAGCACTGCATACAGGAAACTCCCCCCAAGGCCTGATGTTTTGGAGATGCTCTGACCCAATCTTTTGTCCATAACAATTTAGTTCAATCTTCACTATATGGTGGATCCCTCCAGGGTTACTATGCAACGGGATTATGAGGTTTGTGGCCTGGTTGTTACTGAAGTGTTGCACTGAAGTGATTTATGAGAGCAGTTCCAAAGAAAACTAGCTGGGATGATAGTTGAAATTTTCACGTCATTAGGTGTTAATGTTCAGTATTTCCTTTACAGTCCATCATCTCTCAGCCCCACTAAAGATGCCTCAGTTCACATCGAGTAGGTGAATTTTGAGAAAACATTAAAGATCTTTTGAGAAATTCCAACAGAAACAGATCCCACCGTCTACCCCACCGTCCAAAGCCACTCCTTAAAACAAATGCACACAGCCTGCACAAGAGCTCCAGAGCGCAGGAGAGAGGTGCAGAACACAGTGGGAAAGAAGTCTCATAAATTCATTCTTTCAATGTGTATAACGTGAAGAATCTCTCTTAGTACAAATAACTATAATCACCTCATTTGTAAAAATCCAGCCCAGTTCAAAGCCAATATAGACTAAAACACTCATTCAGAACTATAGTGCAGACTTTAACATACGCTCATAGACTACATGCCAAATACACACAGCTGGCTAACTTATAACTAAAGTTCAGGCCCTGTCGCCATGTAACATGACATTTTTAAGGATTTGTGAAAATCTCCCCGTCCACACAACAGCATAAAACAAAACAACAAAAGTCAAAAAACAAAAACTAACAGCACACAGATTTCAGGTGGCACTAGAAACCTCTTCAATATGAATCACATTTTCATAACAAAGATGTTTTGTCATTGAGTTGTTACTATATTTTATATAATATTGACACCACCAATGTTTTATTTGTGTAGTTAATTTGTTTTCCTTATTATGTGAAAAGTATTGTTATTTGATTTCCTAAATCACCAAAAAGTCCTGTTACCAGTCACAGAGTAACTACTGTTATCGATCACCGACACATTTATTCTTTTTGTTCTGAGTTGAATTGAGGTTTGAGGCTTTGCCTATTTTACTGTTACATAAGCCAGATGTTAACCTTATGAAAAATCAAACTTTGGATGCTGTTCTCATCCTTATATTCATGAAATATAATTTATAGCTTCACCATGTAATGTCATCCTAATGCAGCCCAAATGGCCCCAGATTTAAGTAGATTCAGTTTCAGTAAAAGAGAAAAAAGAGAGACAGAAAAAAAAGCATACAATCAAAAGCCAGTATTTGAGCTTGGTGGGCGTCTGTGTGGAGGTCAGATGTGGATGAAGAATCCTCTTTGTGTCTCTCTATAGGGGACCAGGGCTAAACTGTCCAGAAACACCTGCTCACACAGACGGACACATCCTCATCTCACACACCTACTGCGGGCCACAAATACAGCCAACCACAGCTTACACCACGCCATTAACTACTGTCCTCAGATCAGCATTCTTTTACCAAGTTCCCACCCAAATCACAATCCGGTAAACAGCTGAGCAGGCCTGAGAGCAGCAGGAGAAGGGGCTTCCTCCAAACGGGAGGTGGCTGTCACTTCCATTTTACAGTTGCAGGGGTCCATAATTGGGGAACAATAAGCAGAATGATCAGCAGCTTTTGAAAGAGAAGCACCAGCCTGTCCACACTTATTACAATCAGATGGGTTTGAATGAAGCCTCTATGATTTCAACCTCTGCCAACCTGTCATAAGACAAGTCCACCAAATCAGAGAGACAGGCCTTAAACAAGTTCAGATGACATCATTCAGACTTTGTTGCTTGCAATGTTGTGCTGAGATGGAAAACAGGAGTGTTTTGGAGCCTGTAGATACTGATCTACAGTATGATATTGTAAACCCTTGTTTAGCACTAGACATCATAGTAGATATAAATGAAAATCCATATATATATATTTACATCTTTGTTATATATAATATTATATATATAATGTGCGTATGTGTAGTCAGTGTGTGTGTGTGTGTGTGTGTGTTTGAATCCTTTTAAGCAAGAAGAATTTTTTTTGCTAGTAAAAAATGTGGATCACTTTAGAAGTAAACATAAATACAGTAAAATACATTGTTATCTGTATTTTTTACTGAGCAAATAACATTAATAATTAATAATCATGATTTTAATTTGCGCAGCTGCCTAAAAGTGTATGTTAGTGCACCTAAAATAAGAATATTATGTGTGTTTTTTTTTTTTGTTCATAGTTTATTTTCAAAAGTAAATGTATATGGTTCATGACGCACAATATAATAAAGTGTATAAAACATTTTGGCACTGTGGAGAGGAGCTGTAAAAGGAATTCAGCATCTTCAGAAAACCTGTTAGCAGATGGAAGCATCTTAATAAACACCAGCAGATCACATGCCCCCTAAACCATCGCAGACTGCCGAAACTTCACACTGGAATTCAGAAACATGCCTCTCCACTCTTCCTCCAGAATGTAGGAGCTTGAGTTGAGACTCTAGGACTCTTGATTTCCAAATGAAATGCAAAATTTACTGTCAGATGCTTTAACATTATGTTTGGGCCGCACTTCCATCCCAAATTCAAATACAGGAACAGATGGAAGTATAATAGATTGAAATCATATTGTGTCACACACCTAATAATATGTACATAATGATTCCTTGCAAGAAAATATTTATCATATTGGTGTGTTTTATATATTATATGTATTATTGGTGTGTTTTATGTGTTATATATATATATATATAGAGTGGCATTCAGCCAATCAGACTGTAGAGTCAGGCCTACATAGTATATAGAGTATATATATATATATATATATATATATATATATATATATATATATATATATATATACTGCAGGCCTTGATGTTATCATGTAACTGCAGATGTCATATTGTGTAGACCTTCATACCTTTATATCATTGTATTAATAATTCTTAAATTCAGTAATAAAACAGTAATCGTGCAATATTGAAACTAAAATGTGCGTGTTACAATCTGCTCCACTCCACACACACACACACACACACACACACACACACACACACACACACACACACACACACACACACACACACACACCTGTCTGGTGCTGCTTCGATGAGATTGGAATCGATACTTTTTGCACTGTCATTTGTCACATATTTACAAGGCTGAGAAGCAGTCCATTCTGAGACAGGCTAATCTATCAGCCCAGCTGCTCTCTCTCTCTCCCACTGTCTCTCTCTTTCTGTCTCTCACATGGACTCATCTATCTTGACAGATGAGGATATGAGAACCCCTAAAAATGGACAGAACCCTGAAGCGTACACATCTCTTCACCTCTGACCGTTTTTTTCGCCACTGTTGTTCTGTATCTGACTGAATCTCAAACAGATATTAATCACCATCTGAACTGTATGAAAATATAATGACTGAGCCTGAGGAGCTACAATAACAGCCATTCTTCTGCCGCCGCTGACAAGAGAAACCACACCACCTTTCACAGACAAATCAGTGCTGAATAGGGGTCAAAGAAAAGCACGTATATGCTGCCATCCACTAGCCTGAAGGTGGCAAGTCAGCTACATTGATTGGCTTGTAACTGATTATAGCATAATATAAATGAAAGACCATTTATCTTCTTACGGGTCACGATGGATCTGGACCTACCCAGATTCATTGGGTTCTGGGCAGGAATATCCCCTGGACACCAGTCAACTGCAAGGTACCCCACATGCCCATAGGTCAGTTGTGCAGAGCCAGTTCATCAACCATGCATATTCCTTGAAGGTGGGGGTAAAATGGAGCACCTGGAGCAAACCCATGCAGACATGGAGAGAACTCTTCATGGACAGAGACTGGAGCAAGATCTGAATCCACAAGCCCAGGCCTCTGGAGCTGTATGGTACACACACTACTGTTCTGCCCCCTACTAGCAGTTCAAACTTCAAATTCTAGTGTCTAGAACAAGAATAAAACATTGAACTGTGTTCTATCAACACCTACAGTATAAGCATATATAGGGTTATCTGAACACTACCATATTTGTTCACAATCCTTTAAAGCAACGTTATGTATCAATTTGACCTAAACGTGCTATTTTGATGGTACATTGACTAAAAGGGAGAATGGTGTCTTTGTCATTGCCACTTAACACTTGGAATGACTGTTCCTGCACTGTGTAACTTTGGTGTTGCACAGGCTCTCTTGAAACATATAAGTCATAACCATGTAAAATCCTGTATGATTACTCTTAACACCCCAGTCTTCATGCATCTTCAACTTTCAGTGGTGGCTCTGTATTGTTCATCAAAATCACATGTAAAACCTTTAGTTTTGCAAATATTACTTGTTGTAAGGAAATGTAAACACTCATGTTTGAGCATGGATTTGGATTCACTTCCTTGCTTTTTTTTTTCTGTATAGGTCCCATTTTAGCCTTATTCCTGCTCCAGGTCAGAACACAACTTTGAAATATTCAAAACTATCTAAACAGTGCGTCTTTAATTTCTAATAACTGAGACAAATGTTACAAAATCAGCCAATGCCAACCTAACCAGTTAACTACACACGGATTTATATTATAGTCTCTTGGATAACAGATAGTATGAATAGCATGTCATAAAAGTCAGTTTGGTCAAAAACATCAGTATGCTTAAAAAAATGTAGTTTCTCTATGAATAATCTGACTCTGGTGGTAAACGAGTTCATGATAAATGACCAAATGCAACCAAAAAGAATTGTTCAGTCTAACCAGTGAGAGATCATTCCTGGACCACTATGGCAACAACATTGATCCAGTGGCTAATGCAATGTCCCCATAAAGACATACATTTCAAGACATTTCCACCAACACCTGTAGATGGTTTGCATTGTTATGTTAGTGCTACGCTTCCTTTGATGCTTGAATACCACGTAAGGCAACTCCTTCTCAAACATGAACATCTGAGGATTGTTAAAGGGATACAGGCAACAAATATGGTTGAGGAAGATTAATGTTCTTATGGTTCTATGCTTTGCAGCACCTCTGAACTGACATTTGAAATTTCACTAAACATTACATACTGGTAATCCTGTTGAAATCTGGTCAGCGAGAGAGTTTTACACCTGTGATGCTGGAACACATTAAACGTACAATAGAAAATAAAAGGCACTTTCCAGCTTTTAGTCAGAAACCAGATCTTGAGGTTTTTCCGAGATACTTAAGCAGCTTAATAAATTTTTCCGCATGTTACAGGAGACCGGCGATGCACTTTAGTGTGAGAGCTTGACTCTATTTTACTCGTCCAGCACAGGCAGACGTCTCAGCATGGTAAAGGATGACCACTCGGGTTTCATCAGGTTTGCTATCACTCAGGATGATAAACATGATCTCTCATTTGGCCTCATTATGGCTTCGTTTGCACTCCACATTCAACCCCATGACATCACCTCTGTAAGCCCTAATAACGACTCGGTAAAGGCCCTCCTGAGAGGAATCTGATTTTAGAATTTTTTGGGTTTTTCTTTCCCAAGAGCAAGTCAATCACCTCTTTACTGTTAACACCTGCAGTACATGTGCAAGTGTACAGTGTGATGCCACCCCTTCTAATGAATGCATTTAGTTCATTTAAGTTGCACTCATTGCTGACACAGATATGCAAATGCACAAACAGCTTGTCTAGTCCCTGTAGAGAAGTACTGCCAATAGAACAGATAGAATAGATCTATCTATCTATCTATCTATCTATAGAAATGGAGATACATGGCTTTCATTGGACAACAATATTTTGTTCATGAATTGTTCTCAATTGTACTGTAATTCTCACGAAAGCCTACAATTTTCTTTCAAGTCGTTGGAATTGCATTTCTTTAAATATTAAGCTGAAAATATTATGTTTAAAGTTAAACTTTTAATAAACAATGATATTAGACTAAACCAATTAATTTCATCTTAAATTGATTCACAAACAAAAAGGTTCTAAGCCCACAGTAAGAATGTACACAGAATGTAAATGAAATAAAATCAGTTTTCCATCAAATTCAGATCATTCAGCTCTTATTAAGAACACGTATGTGGTATGGATTGCAATTCCACAATCTCTACGTTCCACGGGATTTCATTTTCAGTGAAACTGTGAGTCATGCATAAATCCATGAGAGGCGAGAAGAGGCATTTTCGAGATTGTCTTAAACAGTAAATGTAGTCAATGGGGTGAATGCAACTGACAGTACAAGCTGGTGTGAATGTAACTGTAATGTCATGGGATTTGGACAGTGACTTCCAGTAAGTGTTAGATTAGAGGAATGGGGGTGGGATGGTTGATGAAGGGGAAGGGGGTGTTGTTGGGGGGTGCAAGGCCTTAGAGAATCCCCCATTAACGTTAGTTAAAGGGTCACATGACCAGCGGAGAGTTCCCCAGTTCCTGAGGAGGCAGGTGGTTCCTGGTAGTTTTTCGCAGTTTGAGCTGAAACACGCCCCTGGGCCTCTTCCTGGGGGGGAGGCATGCCAGCTTTTAGTCATTACGAACTGAGTGAAAACCATCCGAGGCTTAAACACAGAGAGCAACGTGGCGATTTACAGGAAACTTGGCAGGAAAAGAAACGGGATTCTGCTGCCAGAAAGGGCCTTGAGTAGCTTCCTAGAAGAAGCTTCCATTAATAATGGATTTGAGGCTGCTGTTCTGAGCTTCATGACATATAGATTTTTCCTGTTGACGTGAACGACAGGTTGGCTGGTGTCGTGCGTTTAAGAGCCTGTGGTGTCAAGAAATAGAGATACAGTTAAGGAGAGAGAGAGAGAGAGAGAGAGAGAGAGAGAGAGAGAGAGAGAGAGGGAGAGGGGAAGAGATGAATTTTAAATATCATCCATTGATTGACAAAAGGTATACAGCAGACTTGTTATAACAGCATGTCGGACAGGATGGACCACAAGACCTGATCCATCTCACATCTCTGAGCATGGCAGCCAAGTCCTCTGTGAGATATTTAAAGTTTAACCATGAACCGACTGACCAGTGCATGCAGCCGCTCTCATACACACTGACAAACACAGCAAAGGAAAGTCACACCTAAAGCCTGTGGGAGTCCCACTGTTAGTCCCGAACACCGTTCAGCTTCGGCCACGGCATAAGAAGACACGTTTTCTCCATTTAGAAACATCGATTTTGTCTATGACACATGTTTTTTCCCTGTTGTTAGAAAATGTTGCTCTTTTATAGATCGCATTGACCATTGCAAAGGCCTTTCTCTCTTCATATCTGATAGCAGACAAGCTTTTGAGTCATAAAAGGGAATTCCGACGGTTTTCTGAAGGTTTCATTTAATTAAACAGTTAAGATATAAACATGTCATCCAAGGTGGTTTTGGTGTGAGATTTTCTGTTCTAGATAAACTCTGCTAGATTAGACTGCGCAACCTGCATGGACTTCATTACCAACACCGGCTTGAATCCAACGTAAATTTCCACTGCCATTATTCATTCATACTTGTATTGCAACTACTGCAAGCAAACAATTTCATCTTTTATTTCCCCTCTTTATTAATCTCATTTCTTTTCTATTGTGTCTTTTCTATTATTTTGTATTGTGTCTTTTTTTATGCTCTCCGGTTTTGACAAGAGGAGGATGGGTTCCTCTCTTGAGCCTTGGTTCCTCTTACGGTTTCTTTCTCCTAGCCTGAGGGAATTTTCCTTGCAACTGTTTTTGCCCACTGGCTGCTCATTTGAGGCTTGGACCCAGATTTCTTGTAAGGCTGCTTTGTGACGACTCCTTCTCGTAAAAAGCGCTATACAAATAAACTTTGATTGATAACACACCACATCAGAATTGTTCACATTGGTAGTGAATGAAAACAGTTTATTGCTTCTAAAGGCTACATCAGTCAGCTATAACATTAGTTCCACCTTCCTAATATTGAGTAGGTTCCCCTGGCACCACCACAACCAATCTGACTCATCTCTAGACCTCTGAAGGTATCTGTGGTATATGGCACCAAGACCTTAGCAGCAGGTCCTTGAAGTCCTATAAATTTGGAGATGGGCCTCCAATGGATTACCAGTACACCAACTGTCCTTTCTTGGACTATTTTTGGTAGGTACTGACCACTGTATACCAGAAAAACCCCAGATGACCTGCTTGACTTTTTCTGATGCTCTGATCCAGTCATTTGGTCCTCGTCAAAGAGGCTCATATCCTTGTGCTTGCCTTTTTTCCCTGTTTTTAATACGTCACCTTCAAGAGCTGAGTGTTTATTTACAACCTATTATAGCCATCCCTTGCCAGATGCCACTGTCGATGCAAAATGTTCACTTCATCAGTCTAATGTTATGGTTGATATAACAATATATGGTGTATGTGTCATAGGAAGTTATACTCCACATGGTTATGAACTGCCTAATGGGTGAGTGGCTCAGGGCTCAAATGATCCGAAGGTCACTGGTTCAAATTCTGACTTTAAGGATGATGCAAAAAAAGTTCTCTTAAACATTGTTAAGGGCATCTCCCAAATTATTGGAAGTGAAAGTGGAAATTATTGGATATCAACCATCCATATGCAAATCTATGACTTCAGATGGGGGAGAGTCCAAACTTCCAATTTGGTCTTACAGCTGACGCCTGACACAGTGTTTTGCCATAGTCTTGAGGATTCTAGAATTCATTGACTATGGATAAACATTTTTGTGTGTTTTTAAGGTTTTTAAGACTTTTTTATGGTAGGTTCTCTGCTGGTGATACTAAATAAAATGATGTATGTCTGTCACATTCATGAGAGCCCTGGTTTATATGACCTCCACTGTAAAGAAATTCAAGTCTACCTCTCAACCTTGCTAAATTAATTTGATCTGCTGAACGATGCTGGAAAAACAAAACACTAGAACTGAATAAGTGACACAACCTTTGCATAAACAAAGACCTACAGACTTTAAGTATAACAGACAATTCTTATTGGGTCAGAGCACAATCTAATCTGAGGAAAGGCTCTTTGTGGACACTAAATCCATGTGGTCATTACAGTGGAGTCTTGAATCTGTATTCCTTTCACTTAAATTGTAATGTTTAAAATTTCCCCTGAACTTTTGCAATCCTGAGCTAACATTTTAGTACGATAGATAACCCCATCTATCTTTACCTATATATATTTATGCCAGTTAACCTTATACGGGAGCGTTTAGTGTCGACGTAGCTGCTGACCCCACCATGCTATATTGAAATGTCACGGCTTGGAAAATGTCAGGTACTGCCATAATAGCTATGATGCACTCTGTCATCTGGGAGAATTGGATGGCTAAACTGACTTGGAGCCGACATGTGATGCGCTTGAGTTTCTTTTAAATGAGCCTCCCGAAGGCCACATCTCTTTTTCTCTTCGCGGCTGGGTAACTAAAAGGCCTCTGTTGGCTGGTTAAACCCATGGACAGATCAGATGGTGTGTTAGTTTCACCCGAGGAAGCAGCGTTCACACTAAAGGTGAGGGTGGTGTGCGAATGGAGAGGCTCCAAAAGCTCTTTGCGCCAAGTAGTGTAATGACTAAAAAGTTACCCTGAGCTAACAAGTCCAATAAAGGCCAATTACACACAATCAAGCAAGAAAATACTCTTCAGGCAATTTATGCAAGTGTCTATCTGCCTTCCCTCCCCATTCCTCTTCTCTCTTTCTCTCTCTCTCTCTCCACTCTCACTCTTTCTCTCTCTCCCTGTCTCTCTCTCCCCTTTCACTCTCTTATCTCTTAAACTGCAAAGTCTTTTCAAGCCATCATTTGTCATCATTACACAACAATGCAGGCAGCTGTCTCAAAAGCCATTACCAAAATTGCTGGAGATGATTTCTAGTGTCCTCTTCACAGGGTACTGAGAGAGAGAGAGAGAAAAAAATCATTTCCCCCAATGGAGACACTTGCCCCCTTCTCTGCAGGCTCTCGATTGCAGCCCTTTATAAAGACAGAGGAAAATGAGACCAATCACAGAAAGGACCAAGGAGCTTCCCGACCGGCATCCTGAGCGCACAAACTCATACAATCAAAACTTTATGCTTGTGTGACGGTGGGATACCATGGTAACAGGTCAAATGCAGTTACTCTTAATGATGGGCTTCCATCCTGGAGGGCTACAACAGTGCAGAGTTTGCAGAGTTTTACGCTTTGTGTTACATTTAAGGGGCTGTTTTAGAGCAGAGATCAGTTGTGGCCCTCTGACCCTGGTTGTGCTAACGCCACATGCAGGGTCATCTAAATACAGGGTAAATGGTAATCTAAGGGTCAGCACGAATAGGGAAGTGGAGGGGAAGTTCACCAATGTCCAAGAGAAGCCAATGTCGTTTTGCGTATGTTCAGGGAATAACTAAAGAGATTTGAAATCTGAAATCTGAAATATTAAGGGGTACTATAATGGGCATAAAGTACAGTTGGTTATTCTATATATGAGTGAAAAAGAAAAAAAAACATTGTTGCAGTAATTAGACTTTTATGACATAAATTAAATTTATAAAAGCTCAACAAAGTCTTTATGAATCCAACATTTATAACCGTCCCAAACACCAAATAACTAACGCAATAACACCGAGTGTGATGAGAGCTGATTTTGTTTTATCAGGAATTATGCATTTTGTCCTTGGTCTTAGTACCAACGATCAGCCGGCCTCTCATCCACTCAACACATTTACAAAATGCACATCAGAGGACGCATATCTGCATATCAGAGCATGTGGAGGTGGTGCTTAGTGAGAGCAGTGTAGACAGCAGCCAATCACAGGCTTCTCTGCTTCTTATATTGCTGTAGCAACCAATAAGACTGTTAACATTTGGAAGGCTGCCACCCACTGCTATCTAATGGAGTGGAAAATCCTCTCTTTTTCATCGTCAGCTAAGGCAGAATTACAGATGCAGCAGAATTGAATTTTTAACCACTTGGGCTGCACTCCTAGATGAGTTTATCAGCATCAAATGTATTTTGTTGGAAAAGTCACTTGTTTTGCTACAAGGAGTATGAATGTGAAAATGATGGTAGATTAAAAAAAAAAAAAAGTTTACTTACACATTAAATAATTAAAAATCTGGTTTTAAAAGTCCTATGTCAATGCCGTGACACTATAGTGTCCTTAAGTACCCAGTCGATTGCTATGACACTGTAAACACAGTTATACATTTTACATTACATATTTACCAGATGTCTATGAATCATATTGGTGATATTTAGTTGGTGATTCTTCTAAGAATACGAGTAAGAGTAAATACATTTGAGAAGTTATTCTGGGTGGGCAGGTGACAGCAGTGGGCAGGCCTTCTTCTGTGGGTTCAATTGCAGCACTATTTCTGAATGAGGCTTATAGGGTACAGCTATTTCCGGAGCCTAAAGAAAGTAGGTAGTTTGGATGTACCCTCTGCAACCACTCTTAATCCAGGAGATAACTATCCTTAATTAATTAATGAGTCATTTATGAGCTGGTTAAGATGTAAATAGAATGGAGGAATGCTGCACTTGCTGAGAGTAGCCCATCACCCAGAAACATCCACCCAAGTGTGACTCTGTGGTCAGAAACTGACCGTTGATGAATGGTTCGACAAACTGTGACAAACTGTGCATTAACAGATGGGCTACAGTACATTATGAACGTGGAGCTAGAAGGGAGGGGTTGGTTCTGAGAAGCTGGTGACTGCAGACCTCGTATTATTGATTCTCTTTTTACAATAATTTTAATGGCTATTATACAGATAATAATAAAAACAATGATAAAACCACAGCCTTTACAATAATCTGTTCAGGGGATTTATTGGGACTCCGCCCCCCAGCCCAATCACTGCCATGTAGAACAGCCCAGCAATTCATACGTTCTGTTCGATCTGCTCCCTCTTAATCTCAGACAATGGGCTGGAGAGTAATTTTGGAACCCGCTGACCTTGGCTGGATTCCATGTCAGTGTTTAAAATCCTTCCCTGCCCAGCTCCTTTTGACAGATGAGTCCGAACAAGTCCATCTCCTGCTCACTGCTCTCTCCGGCCATTGGCCGGACGCTCTTTGGCCAGCCTACCTGCCTGACACCCAGGAATCATGATGAATCGGCCCCCTCCGCCGGCCCAGATTGTTTTTTAACATTTAATTCAGTTTCTTCCTGTGCTTGGATGAACAGGGGCGCGCGTTATGGATTTCTGGCCTAATGTACTTCAGCAGGTAGGGAGAGCTGGGGGTCTAGGCTGGCTGGGAAATTATGGAAGCTTGGATCAATACTCAAGGTCACAACCTCCCCATGCCCCATGCCTCGCACCCCAACCCCCCAACCATGTCCCTGCGTACTCTCCACCCTTTGTGAGTTCCAGCATCTGACCCCACCTTCCGCCTCCCTTAAAGTGGTGTTTCAGCCAAAAAAAAAAATCACAAATGTACAGTTTCCCCGTTAAAGTCAGTCTAGTCAGTTGACATGTCTGGTGTCTGAAGTTCGCTTCTGTAGTTTTAAGATTGTGGCACCGGAGCTCCAGGGTTAATGTAACTAACAAGACTTTAGGCTTAGAATTTGGGAGGAGTTCAGGTGGCAGAGAGAAGGAGAAAGAGAAATAAGTAGAGAGAGGAGAGAGACAAGTAGAGTAGACAGACAAGGAGGAAGGAGTTAAGGAGGTAATGAAAGAGAGGGAGGGAGGGAGGGAGGGAGAGAGAGAACGAGAGAGAGAGAGAGAGAGAGAGAGAGAGAGAGAGACTTTCTTTCTTTCTTTCTTTCTTTCTTTCTTTCTTTCTTTCTTTCCAAAAGCAATCTATCTCTGCTTAAATTTCATCAGAGCTGCTGGTCGGACTGCTCGTTTGATCCATACAGAAAAAATCTAATCATATCTTCCAGGCTGATAATAGTGATTTGTTAGTATAAACAGCAGAGTGAATTACTCCAGCTGACACCAATCTTTCACTCTTTGTTTGAGCGTTCTCTTCTTTGGCAAATTGAGAGGCAGAGTGAGAGAGTAGAGAGAAAGGGGTTGGGGCAGGGGGGGATGTGTGGGGATGGAGGAAGAGAGAGGTGCTTTTGAGTGACACTAAGCCCGTTAAAACCTTTAGCAATCAGTGCTGTGTTTTGACAATGCCGGGTAAACTATCTAAATTACAGCCCGTTTTTGTCCCCGCCGAGCAGCTTCAGCGGCTCGCTTTTCACACATTACTCAGAGCTGTCAAAGCGGCCTTTTCTTTTCCACCACACACCCTCATCATCATCACCATCATCATCATCATCACCAACACCATCATCATCATCGCTGATGTTCGTCAAACTTTTTCTTTTTTTTTTTTCAACCACCCCCACCCCCGAGATTTTTTTTTTCACGCCTGCAATTCTTCTCCGCATCCATCGCTGCAAAATTACCCTTTTATTTTGTTGTGGCTGTAAAATTATGGGTCTTGGTGGGGGGAAAATTGGGTAGTGTTTTCTGTCGAGGAAATCAATTTTCTTTCTCGCTGTATGTGATCAACGTGTCAGAGGCATGGGGGGACGGGATAATGACAGAGTCGGCCTCCAAAAATGACCGCTAATGCAAGGGAGGGGGCAGAAATAACACCTCCGCCTGACTGTCCACTCTACTGGACTTGTGGCCAAGGCAGCATGAGACCTGGTGTCATGGAAAAATCCGTCCACAAGCCCAATTTACCCTCCGAAATGTCAGGAAATGATAGTGGACCTAGAACGTGTGGGTTTTTTTTTTGAGAAGTGGGTGATGGGTCTTTTGTTTGAGCCGTTCGGATACCTTTCAATCAAACGGCTAATGGGGATAAGATGGGGTGGTCCCTGAGGCGTTTTGGTGAAGTGTGTGTGTGTGTGTGTGTGTGTGTGTGTGTGTGTGTGTGTGTGTGTGTGTGTGTGTGTGCACGTGTGGTTGAATGTGTGGGCCCATCACAAACTGAAGGAAGCATCCAGAGTGACCTTGGTTCTGGTGTTAATGGTTTCTCTCCCCATTAAGGTGCTGTTTAGAGACTGGTCAACACTGTCCTGATGGCACCCTGACAGTGGAGAGCATTCATTTAGCACAAGATAGTACTAAAACACACACACACACACTCTCTCTCTCTCTCTCTCTCTCTCTCTCTCACACACACACACACACACACACATTCCAGTCCTGACCGCTTCACAACACTCAGTTTGCCTAAAGTGCTTTATACTGGTTGTTAAAATATGGAGTGTTACATATGAATGGCACGCATAGGAGAAGAGAATACAGAGAGACAGAGCATAGTTCAGGGTTTTATCCTCCAGCAGTCCAGCTAAATTCATCAGACAATAACCTGTAAGTGAAAATCAATAAGTGAAGGTACAATATACAGACAGCTGCTGAAGAGATACAGAGTGAGGGACCGTCCCACTTTACTGAAGGAAAATGACAAAATGAATTCCAACATTTCCCATCTTCTATTCAGCTTCCATGTAAAGAGACTGACGTGTATAAACTCTTTATTCTTTGCAGAAATTTCTAGAGGCCTCTGAAGGCCTAATCAACACATTCATCTTCACTTTGTAGAAGCTTCAAGCACTTCAGTCCTGACTTCCACAACACTGTTTTGATAGATGATGGATTAATGAAAGGCAGTTGTTGGGCTGGAGTCATTGTTGGTGTGATACAGCACAGTTCAAAAGATCAGTGATTAACAACTTAACAGCTGAGGAGAGTCCACAAAACCACCGCCGTGCAAAATACCACATCTAATGATTTTTTAACAAGTAATATCTGTATTGCCTTGATTCACGGAGAGGCAGTTGAGTGAAGTCTGCTCTGAAAAGAAATGTTCCAGTTCGTTTCCTCCACAACTCTGCAGGTCTTCCAGCATTCAACCTAGACGTCTATATTTTTCCCGTTAGTCTTTGAAGGAGGAGTCCATGGAAATGGTTTTCTCCGCCAAAAGGAGGTCACAATGACTTCAGTTCATCACAGCAATACTAACATACATTCATCAACAAAGTTGCACCAGAAGGAATCGACAATGGCAGCTGGTCATCTTCAGTGAGTCCTACTGTTGTTTTGGTAGTAACTATCTATGAATCCATGCATATAAGCACCGTGGTCAGCACCGTGGTCAGCACCAAGAGCAATGGTTTGCTTTCACGTCACACGTCCAAAAGGTAAAAAAGATCTGGTATCATGGTGTGGGGTGCCATTTATGATGCCAGATGACCTTTGGTCTTCATTACAGGCACTTTGACAGCCTAGTATTACGTTTGTGGGCCTTCCTTTCCTGAACGCACACTCCAGTGCACTATTCCTACAGGATAATGGTTCCACAGCACAATGCTGGGAAGCTTGATAGCCCTCTAGCCCATCCTGGGTTTTAGACATGGTGCCAATAGGTCCTGTAGAGTCATTTCTATTCGTAATTAGTACATTTTTGTTAGCTCAACTAAACATTTCTTTATGTGTGTTAAGTGTTAGTATAGGGTCTGAGAATTTTAGAACCTGATGAAGAATCATAGGATCACATCGGAAAATCCAGAACTACATGCTAAAGTGGAGTTCACTGGTTCTTGGAGTGGATTGGGCTTCTTGTGAAGTTCCATTGATCTGTTTATTCTGATCTCTGCCTTGAAAATCAGATCGTGACACAGCTATTGATCAGGGCATGAGAAAATCCCATGATCCGCATATCGATTACAGGAATGGTGCAGCCCTGATTCCAGTCACTGTAAGGATGTTTGGACCTGTTAAACTGTAATTTGGTGAAGTGCAATCTCCATCATTCTGCAGTCCCTAAATCACTATGTTTGTGGGATGTTTGTCCACTCGAAAACACTCTGAAGCAGTAACAATGTTCTGACTAAGTGAGGCAATTTAGCTTTAGTCTAACAAACTGGGGATTCGTGAACCAGAGTAGGAAATCACAATGGAATCACATTGAAAAATCAAAAATCACGCTGAGAAACAAGAAAAAGAAGTTTCCTCATGTCTTAGAGTGCACTAGGAATGCTGTGCAGCCCCATTGATCTGTTTATTCTCATCTGTTTATTTCACTGAGGGTCCTGAATATCAGATTCTGACTCAGAGAGATTGTAAAGCACAGCTATTGATCAGGGCATGGGAAAATCCAGATCGCATGAATTACAGGAACGCCTCTGTCTTGATTCCAGGCACTTTGAAGCTGTCTAGTTTTGAGTTCCATGGATTTAAATGTAAAGTCCTGCATTAGTCCCTAGACACCCCTGTTTACACTATAGTTGTCCTTCACCCATCAGTCTGACCAGAAGAAGCAATGAAAAATAAACATCTACAACTACATTTCCATCTGACTCCCATCTTATTACCTGATATCAAGGCTAGTAGAGACTTACGTTTTACATTTTTTCAACTTCCCCCAAATAACGACGATAATCTATGATGTCGGCTGTCTTACACGGATTAAGCATTAAGGATATAGACCACTTGAATCCCCTCAGGACCTGCAAGGCATTGAGAGAATGTCTAAGACTAGAAATATACTTGCTGTTTAGCCCTGCATTTGTGTAGACACGCCATTGTGAGCGTAGCTTATGATGTTATGCTTATGTGTTACGTGTATAACTGGATGTCCATGTCTCTATTTTGACATTTAAAATAATACTGATCTCTCACTAACTGGTCTGACAAGCATAATTGTCACTGTGCAATGGAAAGAACACACATATACACACATACAGATCTGAGTAATTGCTCCGTCCCACTGGCTTTCTTTAAAATGTTCATGCAATTTGATGCACACAGTGTACTTTCCAATTGAACACAGCTTACTTTCCACCAGAAACAATTGTCCACCTGGAAGAGTGCATCAGGGGCTAAGGGGGTTCACCCAGGACAGCGTGCCAAACCATATCTGGGCATACAAACGTATACACATTCACTCACACATGCATACTCATACACACACACCAGGGCAATTTAGAGTAGCCAATTTTCCTGATATTCATGCTCCCGATATCCACATATCCTATGCTAGTGCATGCTGCATTTGATTTTGGTCAAGATTGGTCATGCTCGGTCATGCTCGGTCATGCTCTTCAATCAGCTTGGTGATGCTGACTCATGCTGACTGATGAATGATGCTGACATAATTCTGACTTACAGTGAGTGGGATCAGTGTCTGGACATTTTTCAAGTTTGTATCCAGAGCAACTTACAAGGTTCCTCATATTACAGAGGTGGGCCAGAGTAGTTCCCAAAGACTCTTGTTGGTGTAGCACAGCATAGTTGCCCAGACTGGGAATTGAACTCCAGTCACCCACAGGGTGTGGTGGCTCACTGGTGGTGTTATCTGTTGCACCACACCAACCATTAGGAACACAAAATTGTCCCTCGTTGTTTATGTTCGAGTGTAAGGAACACCAATACTATTCCCAGGTCAAGCTGATCCATGTTTAACAATCTAAAAGTCAGTTTAAAAATATATCTCTTATATATCAGTAGTATCTGTAGCCCAATCAATATAAATAATAAACCAATTGCCGATTAGGGTTTCCAAATGATAACAAAAGCAAAACAAAAACAAAACAAATAAACAAACAAAAATGCAGCCTTTGACTCCACGGTGGTCACAACACATTAAATGATACATGTACATGTTTATTTCACTGTTCATCTGAAGCAGAAAGGGGGCCATGCTCCTAAATAATTAAACATATTTTTCTTGTATTTTTAAACTTTGGAGCAGTCCTAACAGGAGCTTTATTTTCTGCTAGGTCTCCAAAGCACAAGTTTGATGGGGACCACGCATTGTGTCCTATGCACACTGCTGTGAAATGCTCTCATTCTTCAGAACATCTTTTCTAAAGCTGTGGGACCACTGCGTTAATGTGTGTAGCATGGAGAAACCACAGGCTCTGTAGTAAAGCTTTTAAAGTCTCTCTCTCTCTCTCTCTCTCTCTCTCTCTCTCTCTCTCTCTCTCTCCCTCTCTCTCAGGCATCTTTAAGCATCTTCCTGAACAAGAACAAGGACATGTCCTCTGCACTCTGTGTTTGTACAAGTTAAAAGGGTTGATTCTTCACACAGCGCTGAGATAAGTGTGTGACTTATGGGAAAATACAAGTAATGGAGGAAAGAAAAAAAAACTCAAGGGACAAGGACAAAAACAGTATTAAATGAAAGGATTGGGTTTGCCCCCATTGCTCTTAACATTGGTGGGGACGGGGGACGCAAGTCGAGAATGGGGTCCGGTCCTTCCTTCCCGCAAGTTGAGAAGTGGAGGGGGGTAGAGGGCTCAGATGTGAGCTTCCTGAATGCTTTTTCTGTAAACCTGGGACAGATTTGCCCTCTGAACACATTAGTACCTAGTTTAACATAAAAAACAATGAATGAATCAATGAAACCACACATTTTTATTCAGTTAAAATGAGTCAATATGTATCTATATTTGCATTTTTTTTCTTATTGTCTTAATTCACGTTCAATGCAATATGAAAAGTGAGCCTGTATTGAGAAAAATTTGAAATGTCCAATGAAAACCAAGTACCTCCAAAATGGCCGGTTTACAGAAGTTAATTAATCAATAGTGAAATATAATTAATTGACTTATTTTAGATCATTTCTATTGTTCTACTCATCCAGAACTATTTATATAGTGTACAGAGCAGGTTCGAACCGACATATAAATGAAAAATGAACAAAAATGGAGATAACATGTTTTTCATTGGACAACAGTGATATGCTCCACTGAAAACCAACTGCAATACCTCGTACTAGAGCGAACCGTACATCAGAAGAATTCAAAAATCTCATGGAAGAAAGTCAAACCCGGAAAAGTGCAAAGCAAATTCTAAGCAACCGGCTATAATATCTTAGTCTAGCTAACCACACAACACCGCGAGGACATGTAGAGCAGAGTAACACTACCTGGTAAAGCTCACAAATAAGAATAGGGTTGTAAATAGGCTTGTAAAACATTAGCTGAATATTTCATCCTCACGATTTGCACATAATGGAGTTTTGGTCCATGATCTCCACCAATCTCCCTACTTAGCACTTACACAGAAGCTGCTTTTTTTTTTACTCACTCCAGAATTACTCACCTCTGCTGCTAATAGAGCTTATAAACATGAACCTATAGCCAGCACTGAGCCATGATCTCTGGAATGATAGTGATCCATCGAGTTGGAGAGTTGGGGATCAGGTGGGGTACTGATCATCCAGCATCCTGATCCCACTAATGCTCTTCTGTGAATCCAATCAAATTCTCACAGAAATGTTCCTTAATCTAGTATAAAACCTTCCCTGGGCAATAGAGACAGTTACTCCAACAAAGCAAAGGACACTGCTTATCCAAAGAGAACACAAGGTATTTACCAGGCTTTTGACTGTTGTTTTCCTAATCATCGATTTGCATAGTCAGTTTTAAAAGTAACTTTTAAATTACCTGTGGAAAATGATTTGCAAGTTGTTTTATTTTATTTTTTTTTCAAGGGAAAGGAAACGCCTTGGCACCAGGCCAAATTTCAAGTGAAAATGCAAAATGCCAAATTTTTCGGACAGTAGCTTTATGTCGTTTTCAGTCTTGTATTGCGAGTTTTCCTTAAGTGGAACGATAACATATTGTCAAGAACATGTCTAGCACCGTAAAAATGAACTTTGCCTGGAGAAAGCTACCAAATCGAGTCTATGTGTAAAGAGAGTCGCTCTCTCTACACCGTGTGAAATGAACGGCACCACTTAGTGCAGATGATATAGATGTGTAATGAGCAATAAAGCACAGCAAAGACATACAGCAGTGACAGAGAACACGGCCATAAACTGGGAGTTTTAATAGAAATTGATTGAATTTGAGTAAATCATATGCATTTGAAAGATTACTCTATTTGCATTTCAGCTTTTGACCAGATTACTAATGGCCAGGACTGACCTCAGGTGCTGACCAATGGTTTTAATCACAATTCGTGTTGTATATTTTGGTTGCCTGGCTTAAAGTGTGAAGCTCCTTTGGAAGGAGGCAAATATCAAACAAACGGGAATCACTGTGGAGACTGTTAATATATAGCCATTTCAGAACATTCAAAGGGCAAGCATTTAGAAGAGATTAGTATATGCTTACTAGTGCATCTCAAAAAATTAGAATATTGTAAATGTTTTGTTGCATAATTAATATGGATTTAATAGATTTGATTAATTAAAGTTATAGTTATAGAAGTAATAGAAGTTAAAGGGCTTCAGAGTGTCAGTGGCACCTCCCTTAGGCTGGTGGGACTGTTCACTGAGTCCTCCTCTACTCTTCCGGGAAGACTTCATACCTAGTGTTGCTCCAACTTTGTACTAGAGGGCTTGTCAATGAGCTGATTAGTTGAATCAGGTGTGATAGGAGCATACGCATGGTAGGGCTTGGTGCATTGCTGTGAGGATTTAATTGCATTCAGCCTTAAGAGCAATAATGGGGTATGGTACTGATGTCGGATGATTAGTTCTCTAGCCAAAACTTGTAGTGCAGACTTTCTTTATGAGTATTTACATCTGAGATGTAAATATTATATAAAACTGGAAGGTTCCTTTAGCATTTAAACTGGGATGTAATTCAAATGCTCGAATTGTAGCTGGAGGTTTTGCTGAAAAGTCCACCATGGTTAGCTAGGTTAAGTGTTGCATGTCTGTATGTTGCTCTGATCCTGAGATATGGGGGTGTGACTCCATTGTGCACTAATAACTGCAGCAAATATTTTCTGATCACTAAAAATTTCTGCATATCAATTTTGAGCTCTATACTGATGGGTTTTCTCCTATTAACTGCCTGCTTCAGGTCCTTCCACAATATTTCTAGGGATTTAGGTCAGGACTCCAGTGATTCCAGTACATTAACTTAATCCATCTTTAACCATTCTTTGGTACAACCTTTGTTCCTACAGGTGTTATCTTGCTGTATGACACACATTCTCTTCAGATTCAGCTCACCTACAGATGTGCTGATATTTTTCTGTAGAATTTGTTGGTATAATTCAGAATTCATTGTTCTATCAGTGATGGTAAGCCATCCTGGCTCTGAGGCAGCAAAATAGGCCCAAATTAAGATACTGCATCTGCTGTGTTTCACGGATGGGACATGGTTTTTTTGGTGTAATCAGGGCAACAATGGTCTTAAAGTTCTTCCATTTGTACACAATTTGTCTGAATCGGTGAAGTCCAAACACTTTACAGATGATTCTGCTCCTCCGACATTAATCATATTAATGCCATGATACACATCCACAAACGTTATGCAGATCAGCTTTTGCTATATCCTTTTTCTTTACATTTATAATATTTTCACCACCTTCTTGATTCTACATTCATTGTCCATTTGATCAGCTCCACTGACCATACAGGAGCACTTTCTCGGTCTGTAATTACAGACTCTAGTCTATTTGTTTCTCTGCACACTTTCCAGGAGTGCTGCTGGAGTGATGAAACCCCTCAGTGTCACTGATGGAATGAGAATAATCCACCAAGCAGAAATATCCAGCCAAGAACATCCTGCTGGCAGCGTCCTGTGAGCACTGATGAAGAACTAGAGGACTACTAGGTTGGATGTCTAATAGAGAGGATGGACACCATGTTTAAACATCCTAGCAGCACTACTGTGTCTGATCCATGCACACCAACACCACCACCATGTGGGTGTCACTGCAGTCCTGGGAATAACCCACCACCCAATTATACATGATATACAAATTGTGATGTATATACAAATATACATTTATGACACTTTGCATGTGGAGGTTTTAGACATTTCAGCTCTGACCAGTTTAATTATTACATTGTCCAGATATTCTCAATGATGCTGAACTACAGAGCTCTTACCTTGCTCTTGTTGTACATTTCTGATGTAACGGAACAGTGTTTTTCTTCCTTTTCATGTCCCCAGCTTTTGGTGTGGTGATCTGCAATCCCTACCTTTTAACACAAGATTTTGGAACCTCCTTCAATGAACTGGAATTTCATGTTGGAGTCAGCAGTTGACAACAAACTTAGGTGTCAGTTGCATTGCATTCATAGCATGCATACTCTGTATTTTATGATGAACTGACGAAAGATGGATATATGTATTACTTTGTGTGGTAACATGCATTTAATTCAATGGTTAGATGCAAATTTTATATCAATTCTCATTGTATCTCAAGTCCAAATGTTTATGGACAGCCCTTCTAATGGTTGCATTCAGCCAATGCTGACATAAATTTGCAAATGCACACACACACACACACACACACACACACACACACACACACACACACTGTGTCATCCGTAGAGTAGTGTTACCAATAGAATATGACTCTCTGGATCAAATAAAACTAGAACCTATTGGCACCATGTCTAAGTCCAGGTGTGGGTTAGATGGGTTTAAAGCCCTCCAATATTGAAGTCTGGAGCAGTGGAACTGTGTTCTCTGGAATGATGGTGCTCCATCCAATACTTTTGGGAAGAAACATGAATGAGTGTCACAATACATTTGTGTATAAAATGTTAAATGACCTTAACCAGAAGCTTCGATTCCACCTCATAGTTTTCTTCAATTTCAGATGCCATATTTTAGGCTCCATTACCTACCATGTAACTTTGTCCTGAATAACACAACAGAATAGGGCTACTATTCACTGATTACTTCCTTTTTTGAATCTTTATTACAGTTGCTTAGTGGAGAACATTTCATAAAATCATGTCACATTGCATGTCGGTGATCAATCAGTGCAGCACAGTTTCAGCTGAATAAAACCTGCTTCCTATCAATAAATAGTGCAGAAATGTTTATCTCTATTCCTCCAACTTGAGCTTTAACTGTTTCTTTATTTCAGTTGTGTATGCAATGTTGGTGGGAGATGTGGAACACCATTGAAGATTCATTTGTATGATTTGGGCAAAAATGTTTATTAAATCCACCAATGATATATATTACAAAGCAGATGCACGTTTCTTTCACCCTTTATTGGCAGCAATGGTAATATTCATCTGAAATGGTGTGTGGGTTGTGTTCTGATCTAATTCTGACTTAATAAGCAACGATTTATCACCAGTCAGATTTTGTTTATTTTGTAATGTGTAATGTCTAATTTAGCATAGTTGACAGATAGCTATGAACAATGAGCCAATTACCCAGACAGGTCAAATGGAAAATAGATGACTAAAACAAGTGAATACATTAAAATATATATTTATTTTTATTTATTTATTTTATTTTTTCCACAAATACAGTTTAGATTAGAATTACTCTGGAATCCAGTGCACCCATGTTGATAGTTTAAAAATATTAGATTTTATCATTAAAAAACATGAACTCAACAGTATATTTATTATGGAACTTCATTTATATGACATTCTACATACATGTATTTATAAATAAAATGACATGGTCACCTGCAAGAATATGGTAAAATATTTCAACAGTGTTATTGGTGTATAAATGGATTAGTGCTTTAAAAGGCAGTAACTTTAGTTATAGTGTTTTAACCCCTGTTCTGACTGTTCAAGTGAATTCCACCACTTTCTGCTTAATTCAGCAATTGAGACGAATACGGCCACAGTTAATTTGGATGGAAACGGTTAATTCTTTACAGTGGTAGTAATACAAACCAGCGGTTGTCATGACTACAAATGAATCTATCCTTTAAATCTATATGTGTCTTCTGAGATTTGTGTTATGTTCATGATTTTTAAATTGTGGCATATCTCAAAATAACCCTCTTAGCTCTTAACTCTTATTTTTCAACCCATTTAAAAAAATGTTTGGAGTGAAAATAAAGAGAGAATATCAGTAAAAAAAAAAACCAAAGCAAATATTTCATTTTTGGTGGGGAATGGCATAGTGGTGTTGAGAGTTATACAGTCCACTGAAACGTAGAAAGATCTCAGGTCCCAAGAAAATGAATATTTGATTTGTTGAGTTGTGGGTGGAGTACACAGCTGAGTTCATGTTGCTGACCTGGTTTCGTCCTGTTTCCCACCTCCCACCTGGACAGAGGCAGAGAGCAGAGATTAAAACAGTATTTTTTTCTGATTTCAGTGAATTTTTGAAAGCATTTACTGATTTGAAGTTACAAATTTGACAGCAGACAAAACAAGAATGCATTTATACACATTATGCCATAGATTACAAGTGGATGTTAAATAGTAAAGGAAAATAAACAGGCATATTTTAATTGATTGAACCCCATTGCAGAAGTAATGAGCATTTTTAAACATTATTAAAACAAGTCTGCAGTATGGAGTGGAACAGGAAAACACCGTTCTAATGGTGGGAATACTGATACTGGGTCAGATCAGGGGCAAAAATAAAGATCTGAAAATGCCTTTTATAAAACCTAACAATTGACCAAGAGTCAAAAATCACAGCAAGACATAAAGAAATTAATATATAATAATTGAAAATAAAGGCATCCAGTTAAACAGTACATTTGCTCTGATTTTAAGTCTTTTAAATCCTGATAAAGTAATGTTTTCATCTGTCTGGTCTTGTTTAACCCTAGACATACCTTAATGCCTTCAACTCCCCAGATCCAACAATGGTTTATTTTGGTGCCCACTGTTATTATTTACAAACAACTAAGCTTGCATTGATTTGCATGTATTTACTGATTAATGGCCCTTAGAGTGAAATAAAAGTAATAGGGCACACAGTTATCTACCTAAAAAGCTATAATAGGTCATTTTGACCATATGCACATTGCATGTGTATTTAATGAGTAAAAGATGTAACTAAAAGCATTTCTTATGTTAAATGACAGCATTGATGGCAGTGCTGTAACAAAGGTATTCTTATGTCTGTATTTATATTGTGGTAGATTTCTCCCAGTGAACTTTTGTGATTTTCACCTATTGTGTGCAGCTCCCACACACTGCTATGTGACATTTGTCATAAATAGCTTTGGTTTTGCTTCAGTGTCTGATTTTCAGTGGTTCCTAATCGGCCACTGCACTAGCTTGATAATGCAGACCACTAGTGTCCTAGCATGCTTGGTGAGGCCTTCACCCCATCAAATCTGTGGTGCATCAGCAGAACCTGATTTTTGTTCCATCCTTATTGCTGATCTTACTGCTGTAATAATACATATGCTTAGAATAACTGCTTTGGCTTTTAAAGGGTAGAAACATTCAATATTAATCTTATAACCATGTCAGGCTAAAATATGTAAAAGTCAAGCTATTACAAACTTCCAGATGGCCAAACTGACCATTTTGGTCATTGTGCTGTTAAAGTTCAGTACTAATGCTTTGGAATTCAAATCAGGCAAGGCAGGTTTGTATCAGTGGCAGGTATGATGCTTGCAATGATGGTCATTCTTATTGTGGTGCATTTCCTGATTACAAATAAGCTTAGAGGTTTTTAAATCACTTCAAAAATGATGTAACTTTAAAGGAAATGGGATGATTTCCTTTTGCACGCTGGGAAAAACAGTCTGGTGTTTATAATCAGCCTTGATTCTTTAAATGTTGGAAACAGAAGCTGCTTGACCCGACTATTTCAGCAGGGGGCTTCCTGCTCAGGTACAGGTGTCACAAACGAGAAACAGGTGTGTGAAAGAAAAAGTGCTGTAAACACAAGTAGAGATGCAGAGAAACAGGCAAAGAGGAAAAAATCAGACCATTGATTTGTGTTTCACATACGTATCTCCATCATTGTCTAATATTGTTTTCTCCTGTTTGTAAAGGTTCGTGAAAGATAATCCCAACTATTTGGCTTAGATTGAGCTTTTGTAGCAACAGTTTACTGACTGACAATGTCGTTAATGTTAACTTGCCCAACATTAATTACTTACCATGATGTTACTCTCTAATGTTATATCATGATATGTCATTGATTGTGAAGAGTTTTGTGGCCAAATGATTTTTGGCTTCATGTAGATTCATGTATAATTTGCAAGACTATGCTAGATAGCATT
>CM067508.1:7588047-7640547 GCA_034509495.1 Acestrorhynchus altus
GGACATATCATAAGCTCCAACAGAAAGACATAAGGCTGTCTTTTAGGAATGAGTTTGTGTCGATTCAAAAGGTCCAATTAATGCCAATCTTATACTGATGAGGCCTTTAATTTCTGATACAGCAGCAGTTCTGACTATGGAACTATGGATTTCCATCACACCAGCACAGCAGTTCACTGGTGCTGCTGGAGTCTTTAATATGTTCCAAACAGAACTAAAAAGGTTCTTTGGGGTGTTGATATTTGTGGCTTGGTTTTCTTTGTCTTTTTGTTGCAGTTTGGTTCTGATACATTTATATTCTTTAAGAAAGTGTTCTTCAAGAGTACAGTTAGAGGTTCTTTATAGAACCATTAGAAGACTTAATTGGCCTGGTAAGAATGCTTGTTCACTTGGTTCAACTTCATCCAGGTTCAGTTCAGCTTTTCTATTTCTAGTATTTTTATTTTGACAGCAAAAGCTATGGTCCAGAGGAAGGTGCTCTGGTCAGATGGAACCAAAAATGAAATTTTCAGCCACCAAGAAAAACACAATGTCTAGCACAAACCAACCCATTTCATCACTCCAAGAACACCATCAGTGAAACATAGTGATTAGAGCCTCATGCTGTGGGGATGTTTTTCAGCAACAGGTACTGGGAAACTGGTTGAGTGGGAGATGGATGGTGCTAAATACAGGGATGTTCTTGAGCAAAACCGGTCAATCAGTCAGTGATTTGAGCCTGGGATGGATGTTCACCGTCCAACAGGACAATGACCCAAAGCATAATGCTAAAGCAACACTCGAGTGGTTTCAAGAGAAATGTCAAATGTTTTGGAATTCCCTAGTAAAAGCTCAGACCTTAATCTAATTAAGAATCTGTGGTCAGACTTGAAGATTGCTGTTCACAAGCAGAAACCATCAAACATGACGGAGCTGGAGCAGGTTTGCTTTGAAGAACGGGCAAAAATAAATAAATATAAATATCAAATGTTCTGTAAATTAAATGATGCAAACCCTCAAATAACCCACTTTAATTTCAGGTTGTGAGATGGCAAAAGACGAAAAATGCCAAGAGGGGTGGATATATTTGCATGGCAGTCTATGTCTGGGATGTGGGGTAGGGTAGGAATTTGGAAGCCTTTTCAGTAGGAAAAACATCCAAGTCTGGCTTTGCTTTGCCAAAACCTAATCATTATGGTCATAATTCCAAACACTATGTTTGGTGCAACGCCGGAAGCTGGAACTGTGGCCTGGTGAAGCTGGAATTATGAACAGTTTCAACAGTTTCAGACCTGAATCCAATTGAAAATCTGTGAATTGACCTAAAGAGGGCCATGGACAGGAGATTCTCTTACAATCTGACAGACTTGGAGTGCTTTTACAAGTAAGAATGGGCAAAGATTTTAACAGGGGCGTGATTACTTTTTCTACCCACTGTATGTGAAGTGTTTTATACTGGTGTTAACTGTGAAAAATGTCTGTTCATAATAAGTCGGAGCACACAAAGAGGCAATGAAACATTGGAACATTGGAAAACTGCATCATTTCTCTTTGCATAATAATAAATATATATATTTAATAATAATTGATATATAAAATATAAATATATAAACATTTATAGAACCTGATTTTAAGTTAAAAACCGTGTTTTCAAGTTTGTAACTATACTCAGCCCTTTATATTTGAACTTTTGTGGTGAAGGAAAGGAGCAGAGAAGAATTCTCTTTCCAACTGAACTGGGAATAAAGAACAAAATTCTTAACCGAACACCCTCCATCATATCAGTGTCAGTATAATCTCTCTAAACCAATCAAGTTCCCTTCTTCTGCCTCTGTCAGAAATAACTTCTCTCCTGTATATGTTCTTTTAGAATTAGAGCGTATTAAACTTCTCTTAAATATATACGTCTCAACGCCCTGTTTAATCTTCTCATCATTATATGGTTCCCTGTTGGCAGGACAAAATGCACCGGAGAGAGAAAAGAGAGGAGTTTGCAGAGGAGCCAAGATGAAAATCATTCACACCAATCAATGGCAAACGTGGTTAAGAAAAGAGCATACGCCCCAGAAACCAATAACACACCCTCAATATCAACACGGCTAGCCAAACGTAATAAACAGACACAAAGAAACGTCAGGGCAGATCAGACACTGCTGTCCTCAAACCGAGGTGCACCATGGAGAACAAAGGTTGCTTGAACAACAGCCTATTATAACAAAAACTCTTTCCAAATCACTAGCCTCTTTTCACTGCCCCTCTAATGGCCATTCTGCTGGCAGAATTGAAATGTACTGGTTGAATATTGTTTATACTGCTGTAGCTGCTGTAGCTGCCTCCAGGGGGTAAAACAGGATAAAACAGATCAGTGTGTAAAATCAATCAGTGCTTTCCGTGATCAACCATGTTTTCATAGCTATATAAAAGATGTATTAGACTTTTGGATGCACTATATATATATATATATATATATATATTCTTGTTCACAGGTCTGTTTGGACAATTAAGTGCTTTTTATTGTTTTGTTATGCTCATAGAAATGAGTGTCAGGGAAAAAAAAAACCCTACTAATGCCGGGTGTACTTTTATGCACAAGAGAGCCCATAAAAAGGCTCTCAGAGACTACTTTTGGGTAGCGATCCTCTTGGTGAGAGACCACTGTCTTCCAGATATGCCTCTATGCACTCCAAGACATTTTGGTCAGTTGACTTAGAGACGCATCATTGGACCAAGCAAAGCAGGATGTAACAGTCTTTACTCTTCTGGGAAGGCTTTACACTAGATGTTACTGTGAGAAGGATTTGATTGCACTCAGCCCCACGAGAGCATTAGAGAGGTCAGGTACCAATGTTGGATGATTAGATGTGGCACTCCAATGCATCCCAAAGGTACTGGAAGAAGCTCCATCACTCCAGCGAATGCAGCATCACAGCTCCACAAGTAAATGCTGGAGGGCTTTATACGCCTCTAGGCCAGGCTTGACATCATTCTATTATTCAGTGCGTTCCTAAGGAGAATATATAAGCTACAGTAATTGCACACAACTGAAAACCTGTCTCAGCAAACCATGCATCTCAAAAAAGGTAACATTTTTTTCTCATAAGAACTGAGATTTGGATATTGGGTACGTATTGGTATATATAGGGTACCATTCCATTCATTGTTCCCTTTCCTTCAGCATCTCTCTCTTTCTCTTTCTCTCTCTTGGTCTAATCAGTCTTGAGGACAGCCTCTCTCCACCCTGCTGCTCTGAATTTGCAGGCTGGGCTATTTGTCATGGCAGTAGAGAGTGAGCGAGGCAGACACACACTCCAGCACAGATCAATAGAGCCCTCCCACTGACCGCACGCTGCACTGAGCCCCGACCTCAACACCATGGCTCCCTTCAAAAACAGCCCAGCACAGCGCTCGGCCTTTAGAGCTCATATACCTCACTTCAACACAGCACAGCGCAGCAGGCAAGCGGACATATACAGCAAAAAATAAAAAAGCAGCCTGGATCTAGACCTGAAGCCCAATCTCAGCCAGCGTGGACCCCACCATGCACCTGCAAAGCATTTACACTGTTAGACATTAAAAGGTCAATATCCTACATGTGTAACTACCATTTAATAACTGTGCCTCATTTTAAAAGCAGAAGCACTGAAATATATATATATATATATATATATATATATATATATATATATATATATGCATATTCTTCTCTTGAGGTATTATTTATTTGCCTACTGTGATATCAAAATTTATGAATCCATATATATATATATATATATATATATATATATATATATATATATATATATATATATATATATATAGTATATTTAGTGCTTCTGCTCTAAATGAACAATATATATAATGAATTACTTATATATATATATATATATATATATATATATATATATATATATATATATATATATATATATATATATATAGGTAATAAATTATGACATCTACCCTACAGTAGGCAGAAAAGACTGATACTGTATATGCAAATCCAGTGGTTTCTAGTGAACTGCACCTGATTTTTTGGGACAGGATAGCATCCAGTGTCTAATCCATTCTAATGTTCAATCATACTGAGACACAGATCTGGGGAAGGGAACAAAAAAATCCCAGGTCCCAGTAAGCAGTGATCTCCATCATTCATAAATGGAAGAAGTGATCATGATAGGAGGGCCTTAGTCAGGGAGGCGAACTAAGATTCCAAAGGTCACTCTGACAGAGCTCCATTGTTTGTGTGAGAGAGGAGAAATTAGAGAAGGACAACCATTTCTGCAACACTCAACCAATCAGGCATGTATGGTAGAGCGACCAGACAGAAGCCACTCCTCAGTAAAAGGCACAAGACCATCTGACATTTGCACAAAGGCACCTATAAAACTCTCAAAACTATGAGAAACAAAAAGATTACACTTTTTGACTGAATGCCAAGCATCATGTCTGGAGGAAACCAGGCATTGCTAGCCAATACCATTCTTACAGTGCAACTGGGAGACTAGACAATTGAACATCTCTGGAGATATCTAAAAATGGCTGTGCACCAACACATCCAAAGCTATCCTGATCCAACTGATGGATCTTGAGATGTTCTGCAAAGAAGAATTGGGAGAACTCACAAAACAGGTGTGCCAAGCTTATAGCATGATTCTCAAACAGTAGTTGAGTTGCTTCAACAAAGTATTCAGCAAAGACTGTGAATATTTTGTAAATTATATTTTTGTGTTTGTTTTTTTTCATAAATTTGCAAACATTTCAAACACACATTTCTCACCGTGTCATCGTGGGGTGCTGTGAGTAGAAATTCCATGAGGGGAAATGAATCATTGAATTCATTTTGAAATAAGGCTGTAATATATCAAACAGCAAAAGTCAAGCACTCAAACACTTCCTGTGCACTGTACTGGCGCCCAAACTTTTGCATGGTTGGTAGAACAAAAATAATGATCTTCCTTAAAGTGCTGAAACAAATGTTTCATCTGTAAAAGTTTACCTTTTGTAACTGAAATCGGATCAGGTTGCTCAAAGACATTTGCATACAGTAGTTTAAATCCAGGTATAGAACCACCATGGTTTCATACAGAACTGCTTTATAAAACCCTTTGAATGACCTCTTTTCTAGAGTGTGTAATTTTTAGACAAACTGAGTGGATGTGGCAATGTTTCTATCAGAAGTCCAGTCTGAACCCAATGCTGAACAACAACAATAAAAAAACAACAAAACAATCTGACATATTGCCATGTAACCCAATATAAAAAAACAAACAAACAAAAAAACACAAAGGGCAGCAGAGGCCAGCCTGACCTTATGCTTCCTGCGGTCTGGCTCAGTCTGACAGTGGACAACACAACATCCAACATACGAGGACCACAAAGTGTGTATTACCCATTGTCTGTTAAAGAGCCTGTATTGAGGAGAAACAAATATTAAATTGAAATATTTCAAAGGGTTCCTGAGCAATGCCAAGTACTGAAGAACCACATCAGTTCAGCAAGGAAAATTGTAATTGTGTAAAGTGAGTGTGTAAGAACCTTATCTACTGAAGATTTGTATGAGTTTAAAGGTTTTTACCCATTATACATCTCCCTTTACAAGCATGCTTCTCTTTAAGGAACCAAAACGTGAGTGGCATCAATCACAGAACTGTTTAAGCCACTTATATCTTTAACCTTCAGAACCCTGGGGCACTTTTATGGGATGTTTTCATAGTTTGACATACTTTTATTCAACAAAAATAGAAAAGTATTTATAGGAAAGAGTAACATGTGCCAGATTAATTTGAGACAAAAATTAATAGAATTTAAATAATTGTATGAGTTTGACCATGTTTTGTTACAAAATATATTTTATAATTAAAAATTTGATGGGAAAATGCAAGACAGATGAATTATAAGTTCTTAAAAAGCCTGAATGTTGTTTATTATTTTAGTTATTTATGTATGTATCAAATTATCCCTTTTCTGGACTTTAATTCTGAAATGTGAACACTGTGTGAGCAAAGAAAGAGTGCAAACAGCCTTCCCTTCTCATTTTCATCTATAACCCAATATCTGGTTCAGTGATGTCATTAGCCCCACCCTCTCACTGATCAGTTGGAGTGTGTATGCATGTGTGTACAGAGCAGTAAACATGCACTGGAAGTTCCTTTGGCATTTGGAAATACACATGAAAATGAGTGAATTTCAAAATAATTTTGAGCTGGATTACTCACTTATTCTTCACCACACAATGATGCGACTGTCATGGTTAGATAGGTCATGGTTAGTCTTGTCTTTTGTTAAGATATGTTAATCATGTGTGGAGGTTACCTGATCCTGAGATATGAAACCTGGATACAGCATATAGTTTAGGAGTGAAATCATTAGTTTTATGATGTTATAAAACATAAAAAGCTACTTCTAATTTTATAGCCCCTCCCAGTCCCTCATTATTTCAGACAGATCTGCATTTAAATACACACATTTAGGGCAATCAATCAGAACAGTGGTCCTTTACATACAGTGGACTTAAATTGTTACATGAATGCAACTCCATATGATGATTATGATGGAATATGAACTTGCACCCCTACACAATTTACAAACAACATAAAAATGATGATATTTTTCTGCCTTCATTCAACATTGGCTTTATTTAACACAGTAATTTTCCTTTGTTAGCATTTGTTAGACATAGAAGAGCCATGAGTGGATCTCAAGTCAGCATAATTTGCTAACACAATAGATAAATACATAACAAATAAATACTCTAAAACATAAGAGAATCATATATGGCCTTTAAAGTGCACAATCAGGTCAGTGCTTTTCTATTCTGTATTAAGCAGAACATGCATCCCACCTGCAAACACCTGCCCAGGTCAGCTCTCAGACAGAAAAGAAGGGAGGAAGAGAAGAGAGGGATTGAAGATGAGAGATAAAGAAAAGCACAGGAGCATGTAAGGGCCAAAAGCAAAGCAGATTGTGCCCTGACCCCTAGAGGTCAGAGAGCATGTGTGAATAATGAATGAATTTCTGCTGACCGACCCTACAGGTAGGGTCAAGGATTACGGACATGCACTTGCACACAGGGATGCATGCACACACATGACGCATGCACGCACACTTGACCAAAGCAGAGTATGACCACAGGAGGTGTTTTTAATAGCTAAATTACTTCTCTTTCCTTTAAAGTAGGAAAATATATAATGTTACTTTAATATATGAACTATTAAATGTCAACATTCAGTTTTACAAGTTAAAATGACCAAACGTTCAGAAGGTGATGTCAAAACGGTAATTACATATTCAGACAACCAATGTAGCTAAAGCTAAAATGGGAATTCCAGCTTGGTCTACTTTTGAACTAGAACAACCACAAATGCAACAGAAACAAAAAGCAAAGCAAAGCTGCTTAAGTCTGATAAAGACAGGTTGAGTAATGGCTGTGTAATAATAATAATAATAATAATAATAATAATAATAATAATAATAATTGCTTCACATATATAAGTGATAAACAAAATACATAAAAAATAGTACTACTACTAATACTAATAATAATAATAATAATGATATTAATGATATAATAATAATAATAATAATAAACACAAGTACATATGTATTTTATTTACTAAATAAAATACTAAATTATTTATTTTATTTATTTATTATTTATGACTGAATACTGAAGTTTTCAATCTTTTATTGAATTCAAATTTAAAAAAGAATAATATCATATTTTATGGGTTATTTACTGTATGACTGAATTTGAAAACAAAAAAATAACAAAGCAATTCACTATATAACAATGTGGACACTGAGCATGGCTTAAAAATCTCCTCACATTAGAGAATTAAAGTTAATAATTAAAACTATTTTATACTACATTCATTTTATTTGTAAACAAATGTATTATAATATATTATTATTATTATTACATACAAGGTTGTTGTTGTTGTTTCCTAAGAGCACAGAAGTTTTCCTTGAGAGAGAGAGAGAGAGAGAGAGAGAGAGAGAGAGAGAGAGAGGGAGAGACAGAGAGAGAGAGAGAGAGAGAGAGAGAGAGAGAGAGAGAGAGAGAGAGAGACTGTGATTGATGGCTGAATATGATGGCTGACCTTGAAGGTGATTAACCACTGACTGTGACCAATCAGACACTTCAGCCAATTACTACGGCCAGTTAAAAACGATAACCACAAACAGAAGCCTAAAACACTGTGTGTTGTGTTGTAAGACCCCATTTCACAATTTAGGAAAACAATGACCCTCCTCAGACTCCACTGCTGTAAGCTGCGGTACGTTTAAATTCATTTTGGAATACTACCAAAAAAAAATAAAAAATTCATTCATTCGTTGTCTGAGATATGAATTTTAAGAACTGCAACATAGAACATAAAAACACATAAAATTTGTTTAATTCTTTTCAGCTATAGTCCACTATTATTTAATATATAATTGTAGGCACAAAGTAGGTGAAAAGTGCCCAATGAATGGAAGCACAAGGTGTTTCTATTAAAGTGGCCACTGTGTGAAATCACAAGGTTCCAGTAAACTGGATTGTGATTTAGGTACAGTGCAGATGTTTCTAATAAAGTGGACAATGCATGGAAGAAGAAGGAAGTAGCTTCCCATATAGTGGCCAGTGTACTGACGTACATGGTTAGTCTTTTTTGAAAAGTGGCCAGATACAAAGGCGGGCGAACGCAATAATGTGGACTGAGTGTATCGATTGTTGCAATAGTGCTACGTTGCCACAAGAACATGAAATGACCCAAAATTGCTTAAAATCCTGTGTACATTTAAAATACATCAACAGTTTTTTTTTTTCCATTCTAAAATCAATTATTATCCAGGGCCTTCATGAACCATAGAGCAGAATCCTACAAATGAAATGAAGGCTAGTAGAGAGAGGAAACTGTACATTCAAAGATAAACATGTTTCAGAATATCGAACTGCTTACTGCTGGGCTCACTGTAGCCTCTGCTCACCTTCACGTTCGAGTGCATATACTCCACAGCATCAATAATGTAGGCGCATCTGCTTTTATTCAATATATCATTGCATAGTTCATTCATGGAGCTCTATTCATCAGAGTGGGAGGCAGCCAGAGGCATTAGAACATGGAGAGCTTTATTAGATTAGCGTTGCCTTGATGTCACCCGGCACTTCACACACTCACCAGTCCTTCGCTTTCAGCCCTGCATGTACTTACGCTCACACACATATCTCAGACGCTTCGGAATAAACATGGAAGGAGAAAGGTGGCCGGTTCTGGAAGAGCACTGGCCCAGTTTCAAAATACTTTCCAAAGAAATTTGAGAAGTCAGTTGCAAACACAAACATGCTTCCATTTAAAGAAACATGAACTACAAATCAGATCAAATCAGTTAATCAAACATGCCAAAGCATATCCGTGACTCTGATCTTCAGTATCTCTATCCAAGCTGTTCTTCTGCAACCCTTTAACACAGCATTACATAGCATTTTAACCTTTAAGCCTCTCTGGACCATCTGGCTTAAAGTCACTTGTTTACATTTGTCTTCATTTCAGAAAGGGCTTGTTAATAAGACATTTGATCCCAGCCTCGTTGTAAAATCACTGGTCACTAATTGATGGTCTTTAATGTGCCTACCAGTTATAACAAAGTCCAGGACTGGATTCGGGAAGCAAGGCCTGGAACTGAGCATCCTGAAAAACGGTAAATGTTTCTAAAGTTTCATCCAGTGCCTTTATTTGTAAGAGCTATACTCTACAACACACCCCCTTTTAAAAAGTGTGGAGGAATAGATGACACAAAGAAAGCCTCTGAGACACTGTTGTCCATTTGAGCACATCTCCTCTCACCCATCCTCCATTTCCCAGATGCTCTTTGAGAGCAAGCTTAGTGAATTGCACGTCTTCAATCCCCCCCCCAGTCACTTAGGACTCAAGCTCAGAGCCGGCCATCTATCACCAAGGCTTCAAAGACTCATAGACATCACAAACATCATGCATCAGCATCCCGTGATTTAACGAAATGATAGCAAAAGCTCAATGTCAGATACATTAGCGCTATGTGAACAGAATGAGGCAGGTCTATCCAACTAAATCATGCTGTAATTTTAAATGAACTATTTCTGGCTGATGGTTCATTGAAACAGGTGGAGAGATTTTGTGGAAGGAGCAGTAAACTGTAAGTTGGTTGGTTCTTGACATTAAAGTCCGCTATATTGGTGAAGCTGATGAAAGTTAGCTGTGATGTCTTTTTTTTTATAGAACTTATGAATTATGTCTATTTTTGTTGTCTTGTAGCTGCATTAGGTTGAACTTTTAGGCGGAAACCAAAATCTCTACTATCCTGACTCATGAAACATGGTGGTGGCAGTACCATGCTGTGGGGAAACAGAATGTGCATTGCATGTAAACATAATTCACCATGTAATTAATCTAAGTGCGTGTAAAATTAGAACTTTGACCTGAGTATGTTGAAGGCGGTGTTCACATAGACATTTTTATTTATGCATAAACATATTGCTTACCAGTGATTTCAATAAGATCAACAGATAAATGTTCACCAGAATTTAATACATTTGACGGATCCTGATATATCCATGTATCAGCCAATCAGACATGGTGCAGGCAGAACTTTACCCAACTGCTTAATTTTAAATTAGATATTGGACAAACTAATCTCTGCTGTCAGCTCACAAACAGCGCTGCAAAGTCCAGCTGAATGCATACAGCACAACAGTGACTAAACTGATTAAACCACTTGCAGTTTATATCAGCCTTCATGTTTCACTGACTTTCCCACTTGCATTGATCTCTACCCACAAACCCACCCACACGAAACCAGCAATGCATATTCATGGAGTTTCTTTCATGCATATTTAAAAAAAAAGCCGTGAACGTGACCTAAATACACATGCAAACAGAGATATAGAGGTTTGCAATCATCTCTTTTGACCATCACTGTTCTTCAAAGGTCAGTCAGGTCACTGGAACGGTCACTGGATCCTAGTCGCATGTCATTGGGACAGCACTGACTTATTACCAAATGGCTGAACTCTACCCAGCCCCTTTTACGGGGAGTGGGGGAGAGGCCCACTAATACAATGACAAGACAATGAAATGGATTGGTCTGACGAAAAAAAAAAGGCAGAATTAGAAGCATCTGATGCGTGTGTGGAGACTCTGGAATAGAGTTCATCTGCTGAATCTAGAATGTGAGATTCGTAGAAGTTATGTTGCTCAATGTTTAAATGTGAAAAACCCAAATACACACTATGGTTTCAGCAAGAGCACATTGAGTAAACATCCACAGTGCAGGTAGAAAAAGTAAGTGACCCTCTGTGTTAATGACATTATTCAATAAAAATGTTTATCCATTTTCTTTCTTTCTTGTTCTTGTTAAAACAAAGCTCTGCTCTATCCTATGGGCTGCTGTGGTAATGCAAATCAACCAGTCAGGTCAGAGTTCATTCCTCACATATACATTAAAGAACTGCTTACAATATATTCAGTGGCAACTTATATTCATAAAAGTGCAAATTAAAGGCATTTTGTGTGTTCTACCCATTTCTACAGCTTGACCACAGACCAAAATGTGATTAAATAAAAACATGCTGAGCGCTAACTTGTAGGTGACTTCATAAATGTATGTGTCTCTGTCTTATGCAAGTAGTGTAATATAGAAACTGTTCCATGTTCACATCAATAAAGCAAGATTTTGGTAAACAGGTTAAAGCTGTAGTTGTATGTTACTGGGCCGGAATACGATTGGCCAGTGATGAAGTTATTCAAATGAGTGCAGGTTCAGCAGGAGCATTATATCAGCTTCTCTATAGCCAATTAGACTGAAAGCTCAGTCCCCCAGTGGCTCTGCTCCTGTCTGACCTGGCCAGAATGGTGCCGGCTGGCCTGAGCTTCAGGAAACCAGGGATGATTATGAAAGCTGACTAAAACTGAGGTTTTATGTTTAAAACCAGGTAAATAAAAGTTTTTCATGAAAATACAGGAAAACAGTATCAGCTGATGATTCTAAAATACTTATCAGATATACACAGTTTCATGGAACAGTACGTGAATCCATTGGGTGGATTTCTACATTGATTCCTTGTAAAAGATGGCCTTTATGTCAAGTTAATTCATGGTCAGTTATAGACTAACACGATCTATTGCTCACAAACTCTGTTTGGGGAGTTGCATTTTTAACTTTTTTAGGAGAACGAACTACAATGTGCTACAACTCCTCTTCTTCAGTCTATATCAACCCCTTTCTTTCCTTCACCTTTTGTGCTGTATGACATCACACCCACCTCCACCCTGTCTCCTCCCTTCATCTCTTCTTTCCTCACCCACAGGGCTCACACCTGACCAACAATGTACTCAGAGCTCCAGCCCAATACTTCAGATTTTCAGCACCAAATAAACAGCAAACAATTGTTTTTTTACGGTGTGTTTTTGTTTCCCATCAAGAACCCAAGAGCCATGCGGCAAGCAATGAATGCTATAATCCAGAGATTACTGGGTGGAAATGTACAGCCGGATGTTAATTACCGCTTGGATGATGACAAATCTGTCAAAATCAGTGTGATTTTCATTTTATATAAAATATCAGTTGTTCTTTACATTAGGTGTTTCATCCACCTTGTTTTGGCAAATTTGTTTTGAAAATGTGCATGAAAAAATTAAAAGAATTAAAACAATTTGGATTGAAAAAAGCCAACCAAAAATTATGCAATGGCAAGGTGGAACATTTACAATACAGCTGGAAAATAGTGATGGAAAAGGTTTTTTTCTCAAAAAACAGTGATGTTTCCAGCAGAAAGTCAGCTGATGATGGTGTTACTTGGCATAGGTGATGGGTGACAGGAAACAATAGGGCCTACAGGTGGTCCGATCATTTCTCGCAGCTCTTCAAAGGCTGTTTTTACCCTCTGAAATGTGATCCAAGAACTTGTGTCTTGTGTGTTTGTGTGTAAGGTGGACATTGTAGTGCTTGTCCTGTCTGGCAAGGAAAACACAGTCATCAAAAGACTGCAAATGGCTGTAAAGATGGTTCTGCAACTGTGTTCAGTGCTCATAATGAATAGACCTGAACTGTCTAAATGTTTCAGATTTACACTACATTGCCTTCTACTGAAATGTTTTTGGAGCCAAGAACATGTATACATTGCATTTACATTACCGCAGATCTTGTACATCGAATATGTAGAAAACAACAATAATTCTACACTTTAAGTTGCAGTTGTTGGTCCTCTCTGTACGTTAGAACTCTGAAAAAAGAGTACAAATAGCATAAACTCAATTTTGGATGTATTGGGAAACACCTAAACAACTGTACGAATGAAACCAAGCGTTCTGCTGACCAGAGTGAGATTACTCAGCAGGGCTGTTTTTGCCCTCTCCTAGATAGACCCCACAGCCCCACCCTCACAGCCCCACCCCACCCCCAGAAAAAAAAAGAGCCTGATTTAAAACAAAGTTGCAAGTCCAAAGGGCCTCACTGCGCTTTTACACCGACACAATAGGAGCTAGTGTCAGCTGGCCTGTGTAAATCTTGTCAGAGTCAATAGCAACTGTTGAATAGGGATATATGAGAGAGAGAGAGAGAGAGAGAGAGAGAGAGAGAGAGAGAAAAGGAAGGGAGAGAGGGAGGGAGTTCATCTTTTCTTTGGCTCATGCCAAAGGCCCCAACGGGGTGTAATGGCCTTGCACCACATCACTCGCTCTAACTCTTCAGGCTCCTGACTGTCCACCCCATCCCTCCTTTCATCCTCTCCTTCACTACTCTGTCCTGCTAGGCCGACAATGACCAAGCATATGTTGTAAGGGGTGGGGGAAGAGATTTGGGGTGGTGATGTGGGGGGGGGTTATAAAGGAAAGAGAGAGAGAGAGGTGGGGTTAACGGAAGTTTAGTTAATCGCCTTTCCACTAGAAAGGAAGAAAATGTTTATTCACTTTGGTCATCTTCCCTCCACAGATCGCGGGAGTGATTATAAAAGTGGGCACGAGTGCACATGCCACACATGCAAGCACACACACACACACACACACACACACACACACACACACACACACACACACACACACACACATAACGGGGACAAGCAGCTAGTGCAGAGCTCAATAAGAACGGTTGAGAGGAACTAGACTGAAGCAGTAAGAATACCAGCCTCTGTTAAAATGCACAATAACGCTGATGTACTTTTCTATACAGCATTTTTTATTTTTTATTGATTTTTTGTGGGTTTATGTGAAAAACAAGACAATTACAATCATAACTCTATTTAGAAAAAGATGTCCTGAGCTCCCTTTAACTAATTACACATTCATACACAACTGCTGGCGTTATGCATTGCCATAGTGTAGTGATGGATATGGCTGGTCATGCGGGGAGGAGCTATGTGGATTTATGTGAGTTTGAATATGCATGACTGTCTCCAAACCGTGAGGTTTAGGACTTGATGTACACAGTTACACCAAACTAGACCTCTACAGAAACAGCCACCTTCCAAGTTACAGAACGTTGCTGCTGGTGAGAGCAGATAGTTTTGCAACCGAAAATATGAATAACTAGTTTTGCTGTCATTCTTCTACCATCAAAATGTAAACAGCACTACACTCATACTGTAGATGATTATATAAATTATGTAAATCTCACACAAGGAACAAATCATGTTCTTTATTTTTTTAATCTGACAGTTTTGTACATTGTGAGAAAATTTCATAGAAAAAGCTCAAAAATGACTATATATATATATATATATATATATATATATATATATATATAGAGAGAGAGAGAGAGAGTAGAGAGAGAGAAAGAAAGAGAGAGAGAGAGAGAGAGAGAGAGAGAGAGAGCGAGAGAGAGAGAGAGAGAGAGAGAGATCAACATTAATGGGCAACAGTTTTTCATGTTGGTGTTAATTTTTCCATCGTTCTCCATCAAAACCAATGAATAGATTCTTCAGCCAGCAGAGCACCATCTGTGTACAACATCTGAGTTTGACCGTGTGTACTGGAAGGTGTATTGCAATCATAATGTGAAGCATCATAACTGGAATACCAGCATTTTAACTATGTATTATTTCTCTCTTCCTATTTCTCTCTTCCTCTCTCTCTTTGGGCCTGGCTGACCCCACAGCTGCGGCTCTGGCTGCGGAGTGTGACCATGATACATAGAGAAGTGTGTAACGGCTGCAGCTTGCCTCCTAGTGGTCACACTCTGACAGAAAACGCACGGCCTTGTTAGAGATCCAAACACTCCCCTGAGCCAGACAATAGGGGGGACAGACATCAGGCCAAAGAGAATCCTGGGTAATTTTGTGTGTGTGTGTGTGTGTGTGTGTGTGTGTGTGTGTGTGTGTGTGGTGTCATGGTTGCATGTCTATAATAGCAGGAATGATAGATCAGTGCTGTTTAACTGTAATTAATGGAGATATTGAAATGACTCTGTTCTAGTGGAGCATTAATAGCTGAGATATAATCCTATAACACTGTAATGCAGTACAATAACAGACACGGAACAATAACAGACACAGAACAATAACAGACACGGAACAATAACTGAACGACTGCATATATGAGTTGGGGGTGTGAATGTGAGTGTATATGTGTGTCTTCTATTCTCTTTGATCTTTAGTATCCCTTATTTCTGCTTTGATAATTATGACCAAAACAATCTTTAATGTTCAAAAGCTACTTAGTTCACAGGTACCAGTCAAATCAAAAGGACATCACACACACACACACACACACACACACACACACACACACACACACACCACACTTTCTGTCTCTCTCTCTCTCTCTCTCTCTCTCTCACATGTGTGTGTGTGTGTGTGTGTGTGTGTGTCTCTCTCTGCATATATAATGAGGCCTGCTAGAATTCCTCCATCCTGTCATGTCATGGAACTGTATCCTGGCGTCTCCGTCTGAGGGAGAGGGAGACGGAGAGACAGAGGTGGCGCCTGGGCAATTTAATTTTGTATAAAAATACACCTCAAATCTCATTTAGTCTGCATTAAAGGTTCCAGTGTAGAAACACTCCAAGGATCAGCATTAAATCACTACCGTCCAGGCCAGCCCACCTCCATCTTTCCAGCTTACACTTCACACCCCTGCACATCACTTTGCTGCCCACGAGAGCTGTGGCAAGTCAAAACTGACTGAAAAGTCATCTGTCATGGGTGAAGGAAAGGACCGGCTGAAAATGAGACGTGGAAGAGTGTGTAGTGTGAGCTGAGGGGAGATGTCAATGATTAGGCGTCATTTGACTCTGAGCGTGGATCTGTGCAGGAGTGTTGGAAAACCATTAACTGGCGGAACCTTTACATTGTGTGAGGTTTCTTAAAAATGAAAGGTTCGTCACATTTTTCAGGGAATCTGTTTTTTATTTGACTCTAAAACAGTGAAACACCCTTAAAAATAATGGTTCATCAATAATATCAAGATGGATAAGCTTCAACCTTTTAATCAAATATATGAAAATAAGGGCCTTTACATGAAGTAACAGTCCTAACAGATCCCTTAAACTGGTATTGAAGCTTTATATTTATTATGTGATGGTTCTTTAACCCTTTAACAGGTTTCTCACACTCACAGTTCTCTGATATTCAAATAATAAACTTTACAGCATTAAAGAACATGGAAACATGATGTAAATACAGCATATCCTGTATGTTTTATGTCAGAACACAATATTGCACAACAGGTAATAGAGCACTGTGATCTTCAAGAGCACTGATAAATTATCAGTAGTTTCTGTTTTAAAATGTCTAATTTTGTGACAAAACAAACAAATGAAAAAGAATTGAATTAGTTATAGAAAAATAAAATAAATGATTCAACACTGCTGTTGTTGACACATGAAAAAAATATTACTCTTTCAGCATTCTTTAATTAAAAAATATATAAATAGTAAATAATTAAGGCTCCAACATTGCGTTCAGATTCTTTCAAAGCTGTATTTGTTTGGGCATCGTTGAATAATAAACACTGTTGTGTCCTGTTTCAAAAGAAAATCCCACAAAAGCAAACAAGGGCTGGAGAAAATTATAAAATCTTAAAGTGCTTTATAAGTGTTGTATATGTATATATATGAAAAGAAAGAATATATATATACTGTATTTTCCTACTTTTTTTCAACGCTTATAATGAGATGCAGTTTTTCTTCTTATATATGTTATTTTCGAGTTGTTTTTTTTAACTTTGTGGGTGTGGCTTATATTCCTGTGCGGCTTATAGTCCAGAAAATAATGTGTATATATATGTCTTTCCTGAAGCAGACCTTGTGGCTGACTGTGCGTGATGCCAATAGCCAGAGAAGGGATGTTGAAAGTGACACAGAAGGAAACAAAATCATGGGAAAATCATCAAGTGGGTTTCCATACCATATCGCCTCAGCCCATATCTTGCTCTGTTTATATCCCAATATAGATATAAATATTGATATATCACCCAGCCCTAGGAAGTGCGTGTCTGGCTAATAAATTTGCCTTATGCTAGTGGTGTGGCTAAAGTTTGAGTTCTTGTGGGGCCTTACTGTAAACCAGTCAATCAGAACAGAGCTCAACAAATTACCAGCGAGTTCACCATTAAAGAACTGTTCCAAATCACAGGGTGGATGCTTCAATAGAATTCAATAAAACCACAGCGTTTACATTTTAAATAGAGTGCAAATTTCAATTAAACATCAATATCAGTTCTAATGCAGCTTTTATGGATCATTTTTATCCTTTGTTTTTTAATCTGCTGATCTGCTGTTAGAGACTGTATCGAGACTCCTGGCACACAGCCAGGCTTGAAGTCCAGTTCATTTTTTACTGCCACCATATTGCAAACCCCTCAATAGCCCAAGCATAAGTGCTGTGTGACCATCGCTTCTGTGTCTGTGGTGATAAAAGACATCGATAATACATCCTCAGAAAAAAATATGAAAGAGAATATTAGATGTTCGTTCACAATGGACTGAAGCATCAGCCTCATTGAGCTACTGTATAATGCAGCTGCATCCACAATTACAGCACAAGCCTTTTAGAGAACCAAAAAAGGAGCCCCAGCCTTATCTAAAGTGGGTCTATTGGTACGTCTTCATTTTTCCACCTTTAAAGCGCAATCCTTTTAAATATTACTCTGTCCTTGTGCATTCCAGACACTGGTATTACAGTACTCCACCCATGGAAACCTGTCATTAAAAAATGTGACCATCTCCTTGAGTTTTGAGGTTAGGGTTCATGGATTAGCAGAATGGCGGAAAACATCCCTGAACCATGGCTTTCTAGATAATCCTGAAATGAGTGGGAAAGTACTTATAGGGTCTCTTAGAAAGACGCCCTCTTAAAGACCTCCTGCACGCACACATATACACAAAGCACATCCAGCACATTCATCCCAAACCATTGTGCTGAGAATTTCTCAAGGTTGCTTCATTATATGCGAATACATGTGAATGCGCTTGCTGCTGACGAGGATGGTGCAGATAGGATTCTTACCTGTCCTCGCTGTCTCAATTATTGAGAAGCTAAGAGCATCTAGCATCATCTGAGCCCACTAGACGTACCCGCTGGCATGGCTTTTCCCATTGTAAATGCTCTCAGTGACTCCCCTTGTGTGGGGCAACAGGGTGAGGTGAACAGACAGTGGGGGTTTTAATTGTCAATGCACTTTTACAAAAAAGGCTAGCTGTCCAGTTCATTATTCAACAGTGCGCTTCATTACAGCAGATAAAACCAGGTGCTCAAGGCAAGCCTCTGGCTATGGACCAAATGCCTCTGTCTTGATGTCTCAGAGCTGGGTTAATAAGACAAGAATATGTGTGTGGGGAGGGGGCTGGTGGTGGTAGGCCACCTCTGAACCGCAGCCTTTGAGATATGAAAGAAAAAGCTTGACTTCCTCTCAACATACAGGGTTAAGTTTTTTTTCAGGAAGAAATACTTCAACACATACGAGTCGAAACTGTAAACAGATCACCACACTACACATTCTGGGTCGGTCTCTCAGCCACGGATTAGGCCTGGCCTTAGCTTGCTCTGGGAAATTGGCCCTCTGAGGTCCCATCCACATGCAGAGAATGTAGGTTTCCTTCACTGTCTCTACCAGTGCTTCTGAAACTCTTTCTGTCCACCTGAGAATGCAAAAATGACCCTAAAGGCTCATTTGTACTCCCTTACCCTTTAGAATCCTGTGTTTTTGTAGTTTGAGATAAAAAAAAATTGTATGTATGAAAAATGTATTTATAGGAGACAGTATCTCATGTGCAGCTGTGGTCTGGTGGTTAGTGAACCAGCCTTGTGACTGGAAGGTTGTTGGTTTGAAACCCTGAACTGGCAGGACACGTCTGAAGTGCCCTTGTGCTTAATTCCTCAGCTGCTCCCTGGGTGCATTGGATGGGGCTGCCTGCCACTCTGGGCACGTGTGCTCACTACCCCCTAGTGTGTGGATGGGTGAATTATGGAGGACATATTCCCCTGTATGGAGGTACAGTGGGTTGGTGCATACCTTCACATAGGTCCTTCATTTGAGATCGTGTTTTGATCAAAAATATACATGTGGCTACAACCCCTCCCTTCTCATTTTCCTCTATAAGCCAATATCATTAACCCTGCTCTCTCTCACTGATCAGTCAGAGTCTGCATACCCGTGGACAGAGCAGTAAACATGCACTGAAAGGCTCCTTTGGCATTTAAACTGGAATATTATTTTTTGCAGTTTTCCAAGCAGGATGACTCAGTAATAATTCATCACACAATGATGAGACAATGGTTAGATACGGTAGGCCTATAGTTTGTTATGATATGTGTATCATGTCTTTAGGTTCCTCTGATCCCGAGTTAAAGACAAGAAAACAGCATGTGACAAATGAATGTCAATTTCAAACAATGTACAGTATCGGTCACTGCCCATATACTTCTACGTGTCCTTTACCTTAGCTTTACCACTAGAGGGCAGTTCAGCGAGGGCAGCTCTGACAAACACAAACATGGCGATGCTGCAGGAGGTTGTGATCATAGATATATACGTACCTAGATGCGGTATTATGTATCGTTCTATATTTGAGACCACACATTTTATTTGAGATAGTGCTGGGTAGCTGTCTGGAGCAGCCGGAAAGTATTCCGTGCTTACCCAATGTTATAAAATGAGGTGGAGGTCATGGTCATGGTCAAATTCATGCAAATAATGAATTAAACGTAAGCTAATGGATTAGTTTATCCAATAAATCAAACAAACATCTGAACATCTTTTTTTTTATGCAGACTGAATGTCGACCACGAGTAACTTAAAGTACATTCCCGAGTGTTTAGTCTCATAATAAACTTTAGAGAAGTTTTCTTTATTAAAAACTTGTATTGAAGTGAATTACCACTTCACTAACATAAGAATTTTCAGGATTCTGTCCCACTGAGCACATAATAGACCAAAGATCTATAATTCCGCACAAGGACATACAGTACAGAGGCTTTATACCGTCTCTTTAGGGACAACATTTACAGCGGGAATGCTTTCATATTCCTGCATTTTAGAAAAAAAAAGGAAGCTTTGAAGAGAAGATCTAGTGTATGCAGTCCCTACAAGTGCCATACTTTCAATTGAATTCTGATGGCACAGTCAATAGCCCAGCACGTGCAGCTCATGTAATTACTCGTTTGGGCAGAGGCTGTTCACTCTCTCAATCACATTAACAATCTGTTAGGCAGCGACCACTTGGCCTCTGGGGTTCTAAGCAATGACCCTGATTACAATAAAGAGTGAAACTGAAGAAACGAGGAAGTTTTGAGGAGCTAAGTGTGGAAATTAGAAGTCACAAGCCTTATTAAACCTCTGTTTTTTGTTTTAACATGTTTATTAGCCCACGTAAGACAAAGCACTTTTAGCAGCATGTCCTATACCTTTATCACGAAACCCAAATTCATTTTATCATATGAAAAAAAAAAAAACAGTGGAGAGCAGACTTTTATAAAATGTGCTCCTAATTTAGTTCAAATGTATCTGTAATTATGATAAATGCTCATATTATTTTATATTATGATTCCTCACCCATTTGAACTGGGCTTATTTGTCTCATCACTTTCATGTTTGTTAAATGGATTTCATTTTTGCAAAACACAAAATGCTGGAAACTGGAAGCATTTTTTAATACGTGAACATGTACTGTGTGACTTTAATAGGAATTGTGATCTAAAATACTGTCATTGTTTAATGAAAAACGTCTCCAAAATGATGACTTTACAGAAGAATGAAAACATGTTCTTAACTTTTAATGAAAATTTATGTAAAAGAAGATTTTAGAGAGTTTCTTTGGTCTGTTCATTCAGAATTTACACAGACTTCAGAGGAGCTACATGGTACAAACAATGGAGTAAACTAAAAATGGAGGTTCATTACAGAACAGTGATATGCCAAAAAATAAAAAAAGTGCACAGAGGTTCTGAAGCGTTTGCATGTGAGATTTATTTTCCCTAAATACATAAATTATACCTGTGTTATTGTATTATATCATGTGTAAAACAGCTTTTAAAGAATCTACTGCAATGTTTTAAAAATAAAAAAATGAGTACAGTGACATTCTTTGTGGTAAAAGCTGAATGAAATGGTGCCTGTTTTACATTCTACTGTTTGGAGAATGTAAGCCTCAAGCAGAATGTGTCATCTTGTTTTTCTGCATTTATCCAGGATCTAAGCTCCTGCATCTTCACTAAAACTAAACAATAAAACATGAAACATTTATGCTTTATTGAATGTAAATGCCTTATAAATAAGCTAACATTAGCCAGGCTTTAAACCATACAGCCTGTTTTGTTTCAGCAAATGCATGACCATATTGTGCATCTCTGCTGCAGCGATGTGTCCTATATCTATATATTAGGGCCGGCTGGGCCCAGATGTCCACCCTGCTCGGCTAGCGGCCGCAGGGTCAAAGGTTGGCCTGACCTCGGTCGGTTAGGGCGGTCAGCATGGTCACTGCTTTAGTGCCATCGCTACAGGAGCAGATGGACAAAGGACCCCCCCCCCCACACCACCACACCACCACCCTCCTCATCACATCCCTGCCCCAAAGCCCTCTCAAAAATCAAGACAAATGAAGCTACACTGGCCAAGCCCTCCACGGCATCTTATTTCAGAAATAATGTGGGGGGTGACTGGGGGAACAGCTGGAAAAGCCTTGTAAATTTTACAGTGTATCCAGACAGTATTCACAGCACATTTTACTGTATGTTACAGCCTCCTTTGTTATCTGGGCTGTGTGTTTTGGGTTGTTGTCCTGTTGGAAGATAAATCTGCATCCCAGTCTGAGGTCCAGATCACTCTGGAGCATCAAAGATCAAAGATGTCTCTGTACATCGCTGCACTCATGTTTTCCTTGACCCTGACTAGTCTCCCAATTCCTGTTGCAGAAAAACAACCTCACAGCATGATGCTGCCACCACCATGTTTTATGTGTAGGAATGGTATTGGCTAGGTGATGAGCAGTGCCTGGTTTTCTCCAGACATGATGCTTGGCATTCAGTTCAAAGTTCAATCTTTGTTTCTTCAGACCAGACAATTTTGTTTCTCATGGTCTGAGAGTCCTTCAGATAGGCCATCATGCCTTTTACTGAGGAATGGCTCTTTCTGGCCACTCTACCATACAGGCCTGATCGGTGGTGTGCTGCAGAAATAGCTGAACCTTCTGTAAAGTTCTCCTCTCTCCACAAAGCAACATTATAGCTCTATCAGAGTGGCCTTTGGGGTCTGGCTCACCTCCCTGAATAAGACCCTTCTTCCATGCTCACTCAGTTTATCAGGGTGGGCAGCTCTAGGAAGAGTCCTGGTGGTTCCAAACGTCTTCGATTTACAGATGATGGAGGCCACTCATTGGTACCTTCAATGCAACAAAGAAAATGTACATAACAAAATGATGTGCAATATTTTTGTGTAAATTTGCAAAGATTTCAAACAAAAAGTTCTCATTTTGTTATCTTGGGTAATGTGTGTAGACGTTTGAAGGAAAGATGGTATTCAATCCATTTTTTAATAAGATTGTAACAGAACAAAATGTGGAAAAAGTAAAGCGCTGTGAACACTTTCCGGATGCACTGTATACACACCATTCTAACGTGTAGAGTGTAGAATAGTAAACCAGTAATAGTTCCCATTTTTCTTTTCAATCAATCAATGTTTATTTATATAGTGCTTTTAACAATGAAGGTTACAAAGCGGCTTTTCAGAAATCTAGGTCTAGGTCTCTTTTGAACAAGCCAGTGGGTGACAGTGGCAGGAAAAACTCCCTCAGACTAAGAAGAAGAAACCTTGGGAGGAACCAAGGCTCAAAAGGGGAACTCATCCTCCTCTAGTCGACACTGGATAGCACAGACAAAGCAGGAAAAGAGCAAAGAGAACGGGACAAAAGGAATAAAATAATAAGGATCTATAGTGAAAGTGTGAGCAGACTGTGTTGGGATGAGTATGGGTTATGAGAGAATGTGAGAGTGTAAGATACAGGTTAAGTACTAATATGAATGTCTATGCAGCTTAAACAATCATAAGCTGGCAATGCAGCCTGTAATGTGGTGTGAGTGAGACAGTCTTTTTTCGTCTCAATCATGTGGAAATGTGTAGTTCAACCGAGTCATTCGGTCTGGAAAAGGGCAGAAATACTGAGCACAGTTCAGATTGTTTTTAATATATTAATATAATATAATTAATATAATCAGTGATGCCTTAATTTTAAAAATAAAAATGCCTTTTAAAAGATATGGACAGCCCTAGATGTATTTTATACAGGTCTCTCAGGGCCTATAAGGACAACATGTATCTCCAAAATGGTGACATTACAGGAATAGGCAAAAATATTCTGAACTTTGGCCAGTCAATGCAAAATAAGTAAAGTAAAATTTAAGTAATTTTACAGCATTTCTATTGGTTTATGCATCCAGGATTATTAGCACATTATACAGAGTAGCTGCAGGGTTCGAATAAAATATACAAACATGCATGTTTAAATTGGACAGCAGAAATATGCTTTTTTGGTGTGAAAAGTGAAAAGTTGATGTGCTATACATGAGCATGTAATGTAAACATAGATGAACCCCTTCCAATGCTACTTATATTTTCAAAAATTACAGCTGTACGACATTTACATTTATGCATATTTAATTATAGTTGTTCTGAGTTAATTATAGAGATAATCTGAATATAGTTGAAAATGTCTTAAATCACATTTCAGCAGTATTAATTTTATTATATTAAATTGAGTATTTATTACAAATCATGTGTAATAATGTAATGTAGCCTCATTATAGCTAGCCAGTAACATGGAGTGTTACATTTAGATATTAGTGTTTCATTAATTAACAGAAGAATCTAGCCTACAGTTACTGACAACTATGCTTATACATTTTGCACCCGAGAAAATGCAGTGTATAAAATAAAAATAGAATAACTATATAATAGAATATACTGATAAGCCACCAAGTTTAAAATCACATGCAAACATTCATCCAATCAATACTTACAGCTCACTATTACGGAACCAGGGGCTTACTCAGATGTGAACACGTTTCTAAAGCCAATATCATAAAAATGAGTTTCAAAAGAAGCTTACATTAGGAAATTCCCAGCATAATTACTAAAATCAGTAACCTTTTCAATAGACGGATCATTAACGGAGCAATCAGTCCCAGGATCAGACTTAAGGTGTCTAAAGAGAGCTGGTTCCACAGTGGTACTGTAATTATACTGGCTCGTTTGCTTGCAGTAGCAAACCAGTATGAAAAAAAAATAATACATAAAAAAATCTTTAATGCAGCATTTACAGCACATTTTTCGAGACCACAATAATAACATAATTACTAGGATGAGTAAAATGATATGTTACAAAATGTCAGGGTATTGTAACAGGCCCAGACAGATGTTTTGCAGGTCTAGAGTATTGAAAACTGCGTTTTTCACCCCATATATTTTATGTAAATGAACCGTTGCTGGCTTTACCTCCTAGTCAACACAAATGAAATTACATGCAAAAATCAATCGTTCTACATTTGCGGCTCATTATAGCTGATCCGAGGGCTCAACGTTTTCACACATAAAGGCCGGAATGACTTATTTTTAATAGACCCATCACTAACAGTGTAGTTTAGCCCAGAATTGGTTGGAATTCAATAGAAAACTCGCCGTACAGATTGTATGTGATGTGCTGTGATCGTACTTTCATAGTAAACTAACAGGAATAAATGACATAATTCTGCAGAACAAAAGCCAGAGTGATAATATTCACTATTTACATGCCGTCGAAGCAGAAATATCTACAACAATTATACAAACCAGGTATCACCCGGCATATAAACATGAAAAATGTCATATGTACTCCACATCACACCTGATCTGAGCTTAAAGGAGTAATAAGCCTGGACGTTCGCTGAGAGCTGCTTCTTTAATTTACAATGGGAGATGGACTGGACGGTCTCGTCTCTTTAAATACACATCCAAAATGAGGCCTTCACACATCTACTGAAGCTACACAGTAACATGGAAAGGACTTTATTTAAGGATTTATTTCATTTACACAACATGAGATGACAGTCTAAATCTAGCGTTTGTTAGCAGGGTCTCCTGTTCTACACTAAAGAAATACACAAAAGATACCGAACATGTCTTCACCGATTGACTACATGTGGCATCCATGATCAATCAGTTCAACTGAGTTCAGATGTCCATGCATAAACGTGACTCTGAAGACAAAATGGAAACTACTCTCTTTTTATTATGGCCTGGATTAGGAGTCTCAGTAAAAATGAATGTGCATTTATTTAGGAAAATCTGTAACAATCAAAATGTGTTTTTATTTTTAATTTAATTTAATTTAATTTAATTTAATTTATTTATGTATTTATTTTTTGGGGGTTAGACTTATCATTAATGGAACAATCTATTTGAAGACTAGACACTGTCACTGATCTGAACACTGTGTAAAAAATGTGTAATAAACAGACAAATAGAAATGCTCTAAATATTTAATCAAATTTTACATTAATTTCCATTCAAAGTTGAGAACATTTTTGCTTTTTCCTGTAAAATCGCTATTTTGCAGATGTTCTTTGATGGACAGTAACAACATATATATGTATGTATTTATGAAGTTAATGTAAAATAAGAGTTTATTAAAGTTCGTTTTATAGCATTCTATTGGTTTATACATCGAGAATTATTTACACAGTGAACAGAGCATCCACAGGGTTCAAATGATTGAGAGCACGCACACACACACACACACACACACACACACACACAGAAAAGGGCAAAACTCTGATCCTTTTTTATGTTTTTCAGTGGACAGTATAGAATAAAAAGAATAAAATTACGTCCAAGTATCTGCCAACATTTAAAGCACATTAAAACTGATCCCAAGGATAAACGCTTTCACACATGTACACATTTGTGAGAGATTTTCTGAAGGTCAATGAGTGCTATGCTTTATTACAGTCCCACACAGTAGAGTGAAGCAGCGGTTGAATGCAGTGGAGAGGTGCAGAGGTGGCTGCTTTGTTTCCTCTACGCTCTTATTGATTTCAGCGAAAGCTTTTCTGTGGACGGCACGTTTCAAGGATTACAGTTTTTGTTCGCCCCATCTTTGAGGATCATCTGCAAATGCTTTACATGCATGTGCTGGATATTTAAGTGCATTTGTGTGCACAGAAATTAGGATGGTTCCATTTGGAGAAGACTATGTAAGAGAGTCTCAAAGGAGCGAGCTAATGAACAGCCTCTTACACACAGTACTGATTTCATTAATTAGCCTTGATTAAGATGCAGGTGTATTTCTGGGTGTGTATGGATGATTCCACAACGGGGGGCTCTTTTTACCATCTTTTGAAAAATAAATGGACAATTTTGTGTTAAGGATGTCAAGGCAATATTTATATGCATTGAAGTAAAGACCTAATGATGGCCAAGCCTGAGTTCATATTAGAGTAAAATGATTTCTTATTTGTCTTTTCTGCATAGTGCAAAAATCCAGTTCATAGCAAAGGGTTCACTGATCACCATTCATCTTCTTCTGTGTTTTCTAGATCTGAGCTCTCTACCGATATCTTCTAACTATATAGACTCCAACTATATAGACTCCAACTATATAGACTCCAACATTTTAACAATTAGAAGAAATGAATGCAGTTAAACAGTTAAAAAGATACTGATAGTGAAACTGAAATTCTGCCAATAACATCACAATTGTCATTACTGTCACAACAGTCAAAGATTTCCAAACACCATCCAACAGCTAGTCTAATGTATGTAGGATGCAAAGATAATTAAAACAAATATTACATTTTCCCATCTAGACGTGAGTATATCACACATAGATCTACTACAATCTACTTCAAGATCAAAAGGTGTATAGAATTTAATTACTCATATTTCCAAAAATGCAGTGGCTGGTGTCCTCCCCTGTCTTTGTTTCCAGAGTTATGACATTAACAGATGTTACCTACCAAAAAAGTCTGAAATAACAGATGGATGTTCGAATCATATTAATGTTCAGAACAGTAATATGATGTTCAAAATGGAAAATGTTGGTAGATATGAAGGTAAATAATAGATGGTGTGACTTTTTGGTGAATAATAAATACATATTGTGATCTTTTAATAAATTGTTCATTTTTTTTTTTTTACCATTTTTTAATCAAATCTGTTTGACAGTCCAGGTGGGACAAGGCCAAATTAACAAAGTAGTAAAAACACTTTTAACTAATGAAAATCATAATGATTTGGAACGCAGGATAGTTTTTGGTGGAATGAATAATATATTTTATGCGTAATACGTTTTTAATAAAGTATTTCAAAGATGAATTTTAAACCTCTCCACTTTTAGTGGCTCATCAAAAAGGTATTTATATTTACTGAGTTATCAGTTTGTACGTCCCTCAGTCGGCCTGTTTAGAGTGTGAAATAAGCAGAGGTAGGTACTATGTGCTTACATTTAACAGCCTTATGTAATCAGGATTTGTATGTTGTGGCACATGGTGCTGGATGAGTGTAACAACACCCCTTATTGGAGAAATAAAAATAAAGCTTGCAAACCAGACTAGCATGAGCCAGTTTAGACTATTTTAGATGAACATAAAATTCATGCTGTTCTAATCAGTTTGAACCAAATGTTTGAATGTTTCATGATGAATGGACCAAAATAAACCATCCAAAATAAAATATTTCATTTTTCACAATAAATGTACATAAGTTTTGTAAATATGAGATTTTTCTTTTCTTGTGAATTTCTCATTTTGGAAAAGCTTGTGTTCCAGCAGCAGTGATGTATTTAATTCAGTGGACACGGGATTTGAGGACACAGGATTGTTTGATGTGGACATGCATTTGATATTTGGAAGAATTTATATGTAAAGTTGTTCTTTAGTCTTTCCTTGAATATATGACTTTAACAAGCACAAACAGTCAGATTCAGAATCTGATTATGTTACATTCATACAAAAGTGCTTTAGATCGTATTACAGTTACTTTTTTAACAGGTAATCAAAAATCTGTACCAGAAAACAAAGTTAAAGTAACCCTTCCAACCCTGGACCTGTGAGGCTTTGCATTTATTTCAGGTTCTGTGGAAAAGCTCAGGCTGAATGAGTGCAGAGAGTCTCTGCAGTTTTATCGGTGGATTCACTGAGAGACAAAACTGTAGTTTAAGTGACAATTTAACCAGCACGGTTATTATCCTCTCACTTTTAAAGCCCCCCCCCCACCCCCCCACCCCCCTCTCTCTCTCTCTCTCTCTCTCTCTCTCTCTCTCTCTCTCTGTGTGTGTGTGTGTGTGCGTGTGTGTGTGTGTGTGTGCGTGTGTGTGTGTGTGTGTGTACCACCCCCTGGCCTGATAGCCATTCCAAAGCCTCAGGGAACGGCTAAAAATCAATAATCGTCCCCGCCTCTGTCTCTTTATTCATTTAATAACTTGCAACCTTTGTATTATTGTCCTACTGATCTTTCTCCATCTGCAAAACCTGATTGCTTCAAATTGTACCGGAGTGGTGCTCCGTTTTTTACTTTCTTCCTCCAATACTATCAAACCACAGAAATGTGTACCAGTGCATTCATATGACTATATGTTATTATTGTTATCATTTTTTTTTTTCAGGACCTATTATATGAATTAAACGTGTTGTATTAATAAGGTCACATCCTAATTCTACTTATTACAATGGGTTAAATTAATATAGTAGTTCTCTGAACCCACAAGACAGTTGAAATAGTCATGTAAATATAGCTCAAATCCACAAAACAGTAGAAATGATCCTGTAAATATAGTACAAATTCACAAGACAGTAGAAAAAAATCCCCTAAATGTAGCACAAATAATAGCATAAATATAGAACAAATCCACAAAACAGTATAAATTATCATGTACATATGACATGAATCCACAAAACTGTAGAAATAATCCCATAAATATAGCACAAATCCACAAAACTGTAGAAATAATCATTTAAAATTAGCACAAATTCACCAGACAGAAGACATTATCCTGTTAGTATAGCAGAAATTCACAAGACAATAGAAATAATCTAATAAATATAGCCCAAATCCACAAAACTGTAGAAATAATCACAACAATAAAATACTAATAGAACAATTCCATACATAATTACACACTGTGCCAATTCATATTCACCACATATTAAAGTATCATGTGTTTATTAATGTACTGAAATAAAACAAAGTAAAGAAATGATACTGAAATAGATGATACGAATTGTGATCTATAATACAAATGAGATTCAGAAAATGCACGTGGAGTAATAATTGACAGTATGCTCGTCGGGTGTTTTTTCACGCCGTGTTGGGGCTGCTGGTAGAAATGAGTGATAAAATGATGGCAGCTTTGATGTGAATGAATGGAGTTTAGAGTGAAGTGTTTAGGTGCCCTCTCCTAAATGCTAAATCTGAAGACTTTCTTGAATAAAGTGGGCAGAAAAGAAAACAGCAGGAGCCATAACAGGATCCTGCTATTGATTTCTTTTTGTGGTGCAGTTCTATTTAGCTGCTGTCAAAGCTACTTTCCACCAGCCAGAGTCAAATTGCCGTATTTACAGCGAGAGCCCTTGTGGAGTAAACGACACACACACACACACACACACACATACATACACGCTCCAACAATACACACACTTCAACAATACACCCATTCGAACAGCATTGCGGCCTACGATCCACAACATTTGACAGAAAAGACGTGAGCTACAATAGCTCCTGCTTCAAGTTCCTGCTAAACAAGAGTATCTGCTGTCATTACACACACACACACACACACACACACACACACACACACACACACACACCCTCCCTTTTAAAAAGTCCTCTATAGGTGCAGGTGAGCTGTGTGTGGATGAGCTTTGTTGCATCGTGACTGAAAGGGTTTGTAAAATCAAATATTAAGTAAACTCAGTGACTGACTGATAACAGATTCCACTATTTCAGATGGACTCTGGGATTTACATCATCAAAGCCTCTATTCATTTTTCTATGAATTATTGTTAATCAAGATTCAATTTGTGAATCATATACAAAGATAAATACCTCTGTAGTACATCCCCCCAAATCTTCTTAAAGGTAAATCCACTGTAATATTGTGGATTCTAACAGAATTGTGTACATTTCTGGGAGCGTATATTTGTGTCTTATCTAAGCTGCGACTGTCAACAGCATTAGTTTCTTTCAGTACAAACTAAACACTAATGAACTAACTGCAGCATTATTTATAATATTCTTTAAATAGAAAAAGCATTATTTCCTTTAAATCTAAAATCTAAAAGTGATGATTTCCTTTAAATTTTAAATTTACATTTTGCTATTAAATTTTAAGTGCTTTGTAATTTTCACTGAATCTGAAATTCATGACGGTGTTAAATTTAAAATGTATAATTTGCTTTAAAATTGTCGGAATATGTTGTTTGTAATCTGAGGGTCATGATTCGTCATTAAGGTTAAGGCTACATTTATTGAAATGTTAGTTTAGGTAGTAAGTGGATGGTACATACTGAGTCTGTTTAGTTCAATGCTGGCTCTGGTATAAACTGAGCTCATGAATTCACAAAAACACGTTTCTCTTTAACCTCATAGACACGGATCATATTAGTATGTAAAAAATCTCACATATCAAAACAGAAATGGAAACAAAATAACAAATGAATCAATTAAACGGAACTTTTACAAAATATTAAATACTGAGGTCATAAAGCCCTCATACACTAGCTCTCCTCTGCTGGACTGAGAGGAAATTTGTATAATATTCTAAGCGCATAAACACACCACAGATACATCAAAGTGTATATAAAGCTCTGCTCTCCTCCTTCTTTTTCCTCCTCCTTTCTATATTTTTCCTCCTTTCTTCTCCGTGCACTCCCGCTTCCCCACCCATTACTCCTCTTTTCTTTCCCCTCTTGCCCCTCACACGCGTGAACACAATGAGCCACATGCAAGTGAACACTGAGTGTGAAATCACTGTGATTCTTATTGTGTAACTGATTTATTCTAAACCCCCTAACACGGCCTCCGTGGAGACACACACACACACACACACACACACACACACACACACACACATATACACACTGTGTCTGAATAGGGCCTCAATAGGGTGTTCCTTTGTAAACTAACATTTATGAATTAGATAGATAGATAGATAGATAGATAGATAGATAGATAGATAGATAGATAGATAGATAGATAGATAGATAGATAGATAGATAGATAGATAGATAGATCGATCACATCACAATTCATATTTGTCTTATTGGAAAAAAATAATATATAACATGTAATTAAAGATGTTTTTTAATAAATATTACTTTTACTTTTATTACTTTTTTATTACTCCACAAGTTGAAATTCTGCAATGTTTTAAATTAATCTATGAACAGTCATTATGCTTTGGGATGTGGTTGTGAATGTGTGTTCTCTGTAGAGGATATGAACTTATTTATTCTTCAAAAATCCACATGACATTGTTTGTCTAAAGGCGCCAAGACTACTGCATTAAACTGCATTTGTGAGGCGAATAGCTATTAACTCATTAAACCAGATGATATCAGCTGTTTTTACTATAATCAGAATAACTGTCCAGATATAAAATGTGCCCAAACTGAAAACTGAAAAACATGGGTTGATATGGACAAAAAGTACAGCCATCCGAACACAAGACTTCATTCAATGTCGTCATGTCCAGTTATCGTCAGTACAAGTATAACAAACAAGATGAAAAATATAGATGATATTTGTTGGAATATAAATTATTCAAGCTGTAATTGTGCTACCCATCTATTACCGATACCACATTAGAGGACTGCAGAACTGTCGACATATCGAGTCCAGACAAGTGACACAAAGATGGTTGGAAAGACAAACAAAAATAAAGTGCAAAAGGCAGGAAAGTTGATTAGTATAATTCCTTATTGACTTAAAATATTTAAAGCAACATGCAGATTGAAAGCAGAATTAACCTGACAGACAAATGCACACACACACACACACACACACACACACACACACACACACACACACACACACAAACTTGTCTTGTCTAATTCCTGTAGAGAAATATTACGAATAGCCAACAGGATTCTCAGCCGTTCAGTAAAGAAATATGGTGAGATGCTGGTGGAACTGAACTAATCCATAGAGAGTCTGTGCTCTTCTACCTGTGCTCTTCTGTGTTCTCCTAACTGGGCTCTTCTGTGTTTCTTCTGTGTTCTTTTGAGTTCATATGACTGTTCTGTTCTACTAACAGCATTCTTTTAACTCTGTTCTACTCACAGCATTCGTTTAACAGTGTTATCCACAGTGTTATACTCTTCTAATTGGGGAGTACCTGTGGCTTAGTGGTTAAGGAACCTGGAAGGTTGCTGGTTTGAATCCCTGAACTGGCAGAACATGACTGAAGTGCCCTCGAGGAAGACACTCAACTAGTCAGCTGCTCCCTGGGCGCTGAGGGTAGGGCTGCCCACTGCGCCGGGCACATGTGCTCACTGCCCCTGGTGTGTGAATTCACTAGTGTGTATGTGTGTATCACTGCGTGTGTGGATGGGTAAAATGTGGAGGTGTAATTGCCGTGTGTGCACAACACAGTGGGTCAAACGAGTATAATAACTTACTTACTTCATTATGTTCTACCTGTGTATCTGTGTTCTTTTCACAAGATTCTTTTAAATGTGTTCTTTTAACTGTGTTCTCCAAACTGTGATCTGTGGTCTTCAAACTGTGCCCTTTTATGTTCTCCTAACTGTGTTACTCTATGTTCTCCTAATGGTGATTCTCTAACTGTGCTCTTCTAAGTCTGCTCTTCTGTGTCCTTCTAAATGTGTTTTTCTAACTGTGATCTTCTGTGTTCTTCAAACTGTGCTCTTTCAACTGCGATCTACTAACTGCATTCTTCTGTCCTTATGTGATCTTCTGTGTTATTTTAGCTGTGTTCTCCTAACTACACTCTTATTATTATTATTATTATTATTATTATTATTATTATTATTATTATTATTATTATTATTATATTAATAATGTTGTTTTTGTTGTTGGCCCTCTGGCTTGTTAGACACACAAACACAATACATTGTGTACTGCATCACATTAAACCATCTATCCATAATAATTTATTATGACGTGTTGATGTACTTATTTTTAATGTTTCTCATATCAACGTCATCTAATTATCAAATCAAGATCACATCAAGTTACCTGTTCATTATTAAATGTCTTTATATTCATGTAATAGTACTCTCTAATTTAGAAATTACACACAAACACACACACACACACCTCCACATTTTACCCATCCACCCATCCACCCATCCCCAATTACACACACACATACACACACACACTGACATACAAGCACACATTCATTGATCTGCATTCACTTTCCCTTCTTTGCTCTCTCTCTCTCTCTCTCTCTCTCTCTCTCAATGTATAAGCTCCTCCCTTTTCAACAGCATCACAGTTTGTTGATTTCAAAGCCAGATGCTATATTTACATGTACATTTATGGCATTTCATATCCAGAGTGACAAGGTTCGTCATATTACAGAGGAGGGTCAGAGTCGCGTTAGGAGTTTTGTTCGTGAAACACAGCATAGTTGCCCAGACTGGGAATCAAACCCCAGTCATCAACATAGTGTGGTGGTTCACTGGTGGTGTTATCTCTCGCACCACAACAACCACTACAAACACACACACAAACACACACACAGCTCACATATGTCCACTTACATTTTTTAACTTAATATAATACTATGCACTTACTGTGTGTGTGTGTGTGTGTGTGTGTGTGTGTGTGTGTGTGTGTGTGTGTGTGTGTGTGTGTGTGTAAAACAGAAAGAGAGAGTCACTTAAACAGAAGCTGTAGAGAAACAGAGAGCAGTGGTCCTACCTTGTGGGCAAGAGGCCTTTTCTGCATGTGTTTCAGTTGTTTCGCCGATCAGAATGAGCTGCTTTCATGCAGATGACCAGGCCTCTCTCTCTCTCTCTCTCTCTCTCTCTCTCTCTCTCTCTCTCTCTCTCTCTCTCTCAGAGAGAGAGAGAGAGAGAGAGAGAGAGAGAGAGAGAGAGAAATAAATGACTGGGTGATTTTATTGGCAGTGAACTGTGATCAATAATGCTTTGCATCTGAACCTCCTAGAGCACAGCTGTAGAGTGACTAAGGGAAATGCACACAGCCAATAGAAGCACACACAGGTTGGCGTTTGTTAGTGTTAGGATATTCAGACAAACACATCTGTGTTAAACATACAACAACCTTTTATCTATGTTTTTGCTGTTGTTCATTTAATCTGCATCTGGCAGATTCAATGATGGACAAACCAATAGAAATGCTCCAAAATGATCTGGAGTAAAGTCTTATTGCATTGAAGGTGGAGGAGCTTTTTTCCTTCTCCTTTAAAGAAACCAGGGTTCTTGTTCAGTATTTTGACTATATCATGCAAAAACCCCACATCTCAAAAATAGCAACTTCACAGAAGAACCTTTTCAATGGAGGTCTATGTAAAAACATTGTATTACTTTTAATACAATGTGACACGATGTATATGCGTGCTTATTCTTTTGTAAATTTCTGTATGTATGGATACGTTATGGGGGTGTGGGGGACTGCTTATCCCATCCATCTCATAAGTGTTCTCTATTTAAATATCAGTAAACATATGGTTTTTAATATACATATTCAAATTATGTCAACAATTGACTTAAATCCAGTATCTCAAATTATTAGGATATTCTTTTTAATAAAAACAAATGCTGCCAAACACACAAATTAGCAAGACATTAACCAGCAGCACTACCATGGTGTTATCACTATGGCTATGACCCTTGTCCAAAATTCCACAAATAGATAGAATCGCAGGCAAGATGCTGAGATTTTCGTTGGGAGTGACGAAGATGGACAAGAGTAGAAATGAGCAGATCAGAGGGACAGTGAAGGTGGAGCAGTTTGGAGATAAAGCCAGAGAGGCCAGGTTGAGATGGTTTGGACATGTGTTGAGGAGGAACAGTGGATATATTGGACAAAGAATGTTGGAGATGGAGCTGCCGGGCAGAAGGAGAAGAGGAAGACCTCACAGAAGGTTTATGGATGTAGTGAAGGTGGACATGGAGATGGTTGGTGTAACAGTAGAGGAGGCAGAGGATAGGGCAAGATGGAGGCAGATGATCCGCTGTGAAAGAAGAAGAAGATAGAAGTGCAAGCAAACTGAACAATGATACTGCTTTTACTACTGTTGAAGTGAAGTGCAGCCATTCTGGATTTTGTGTTGCTCTCACAATTTTCCGAGTAGAAATTCCGAATTGTGGAGGTGTTCCGACTTGGAATTTGGAACCAGTTCAAATGGAATAAGGCCTAAACCCACGAATCTAAAACTGATAGGAAATACATGAATAATGTATATGAATACATTATGTGTGGACTATAAAATGCATCTTCTAAATGCTAAAGCCCTTTGTTGTGTTTTTGGTTAGGCCGTTTGGTATCGATTAAAGACTTCTTTAAGCACACAGGGGTCACTGCCTGTCTTCTGGCCTATTGAAGTGACCATTTGCTCACTGGCCCAAGTACGTGCACACTCCCATACAGAGGTCATCAATAATCAGGTCGTGGCACTGCAAGCTGGGGAGATGGGGAGATTGGGTATGGTCCAGGTTGACCTTTATTACCCTTTAGTCCACAGCTGCAGGCTAAAGGCTACATGTTAAATGCTCAGTGCTGACCACAGCATCACAGAGACTCGGTTTCTAGGCAACAGTGGCCCAATCAGCCTGGGTACAACCTTTATAAAACTCCTATGAGGGAGGTTTTCCTAATCAATCGGAGCTTGCAGCACTGCTATCCTGCCATGTTTATCATTTAGCTCAAGGACAAAAGATGATCATATCATTTCCAGAGTAATCGCGGGTTACTGTGTATCTCCGATTGTGGTGAGATGTCAATAACCACACTAAATGATGTTGATGGACTATGACTGGCCAAGCAATTGCTTATCCTTAGAAATGCAACCTACTAACTGGAAACCAATGAGGAAACTTTTAGCCCTGAGCGTGTGGGACTGAACTGTCTGAGTTTGAGGTTGATAATATGAGTAGAACCAAGCTACAGCTATGGGTCAGTCCTTCTACCAATGCATACAATACTATGCACAATTCCCAAGACAGCCAAACCACTTATATCAAGTCAATATCATGACCATCACAGCATCACACTGTGTCCATTCACTGTCCACTGGTGGACCACTTTCAGTCCAGCAGTGATGCTGATGATTTAAACACTCCAGCAGCACTGCTGTATCTGGCCCATTCATTCCAGCGCAACACAAACTAACACACTACCACTGTGAGTTCGGTGTGTTTAGGTGTTCAAAGCTGTTCCAACTTTGTTGCATGGTTTTATATGCATGTTTATCTGCCAGTTCCTGTTCATGCCACAAAATGTAGTTAAGAAAATATACCTGCCTATCACCTTGTTTCTGCCAGTCCAAGCTCATGTGGGTCAAGGCTGGGCAATAGTGTGTGCTCTGTAGTGTTGGAGTGTAGGGTTAAGGGTAGACTAGGGTTGATATTATCTAATCTTTGTTTACCTCTATATGTTTTGGTGTAAACAATGGCCTCAATAAAGAAACCTGGTGATAGTGTGGACAGTGTGGTGAGGTTTTTTGTTTGTTTGTTTGTTTGCTTTTGCTTATAAGGACTAAAAACAATTACCCAATATTCAATCAGTCAGAATTTAATTCAGTAAGAGTTAATAAAGTAGTTCAGTTCATTTTTATTTTATTAATAGCATTAAAAAGCCATTCTAATACACCCTATACTGAGGAGATGCTTAAAGACCTTCTGGTGAGCGAACTGATCCTGTACTAAATCCTGACATCAATACCGATGTCATGGTGGTCTGGATCCTAACCCACTAATCCCACCGAACACTTTTATAAGGGGCATGTTGCTTTTTTTCTCTGCCAGGTTGCATCATGGCACACAACCGAATAAGATGTGGCTCATGGATTGCTGGATCTATAGAGCGAGTGAGATGCTGGCATAATAGAGAGGCAGACATACAAGACTGATCACACATCCTTTCCATTTCAGTGTGGATTTGGATCTGGAAAGATGTTTCACAGACATGATTTTTAATAATGCACCTTTAAAATTGTTTTAATGTACATACAATACATAAATAAAACACCTTCATATTTGTCACCGATACAAGCAGAGAAATCGAGGAGTTGCAGATTCCAATCCCAACATTAATTTCTGCAGAAGAGGAGATATTTTATGATTTTAATTTGATGAAAATTGTATTTCATTTGTAATAAAAAATGTAAATAATGAACTGAAAACAAAAAAATACAAGCATTCAATAGAAACAAAAAGGTAAAAGATGCTCTATTATGGATGAGATCTTGGCACTTGGATGTGGATCGCTTCGATTTTCAGAATAGTCTAAATGATCTGGACAAGGCTTGGAGCAAAACACTGACCAAGGCTGACCCCACTGACCTTGACCTCAGGTCCACTTTAGGATGGCCAGCTAATACAATGTGGTGTGTGTGTGTGTGTGTGTGTGTGTGTGTGTGTGTGTGTGTGTGTGTGTGTGTGTGTGTGTGTGTGTGAGAGTTTATCAGTATGGCCACAGCAGGTTGACCAATGACCCCAACATAAATTAATATGTAAACACACACACACACACACACACACACACACACACACACACACACACACACACACACACACACACACGCACACACACACGCACACACACACATTGCCTAAGGCAGTGTCTATTAAATTCAAGAACATACACACACATAGGTTAACCACTGACCCCATCGTATATTACCATGGTAACACTTTCTATGAAAACGAAACCATGTAACAACTCAAAAACATAAATATACATACAGAATGTGTTATAAAAATGCCACACAGCTTAAAAGCCTGACTGTTATGCATTATAAATTCTTAATATAACACATAATCAGTCATATTCATAACACATTACATTCCTACCTAACTATAATTTCTGGGATATAATAATCAACGATAAAATACACCTATAATGACACATAAATACATATTCTGTCCATTTATACATACCTATACATGTACTGTTACACCTCTAATATACAGTGGAGCTTGAAAGGGTTTGTGAATCCTTTAAAAGGTTCTTTATTTAAAAATGACTTTACTCATCTAATGCTTTTTTTTATAATATGCTGTAAATGTGATTATAACTTATAAGCATGGTATTCTTACAAAGTGTTATGAACGTCATGTAATTAAAGACACACATTATGTAGACTTTTTTGTAGGATGACATACCTAAGACATGGGACTGTTATCAACAGACCTTTTATATTCAGTTGTTCAGTAAATGTTCTTATTTAACATTTAACACCTGCAAATGTAACTGATCAATCAGCAAATTGGTTAATCGCTATTTAAAAGTATTTGTGAGTGGTTTGTTCATCAGATCAGATTTCTCCAAGCAGGAACACACGAACACATACACACAGGCGAGCTGACACACACTTTGTTTGCAACGCGAGCTGGCCGTCTTCCTGTGCCGGCGTGTAAATCATATTCTCTTATTGATTAGCTTCTGCTGCTTTATGGCCCAGATGTTGTAAACGTCAGATTTTAACTGCAGTGTATTTGATATCAATCTGATTAAAATATTTGCGTCCATAAAGGAGTGGACCCCCGGCAAATAGTCCAAACCTGCCATTAATGATTGCTTAAGCGATTAAGAAACATGCAGATGACTATATGGCCATCAATTTTTCTTCCCCAAAGCAAACAGTCGGTGCTGCCTTTCCTGTTTGAGTTACGGGCTGTGATTAAGTAGGTGAATAGAGAGAGAGAGGGAGGATCAATGTGCCGGACCCTTTTCTTTACCCTAAGCAAAGAGGATGTGACCATTTATCTGACACAAATATTTCACACACATCATAAAAGCGCATCGTCTTCACTGGCCAGCGTGGACTTTGATTCAGTGTTTCAAACAAACAGAGTATTAATAGAGCATCAGCATTTAAATAAATAGAAGTCTGCAGTTATGAGTGTGGGGTGTGTTCACTATTCAAACAGCCCATATCTAACATTGTCCTTATGTTTATTTATTTGTTTGTTATTATTTTTCTTGCTGTGAATTTAAGACTGGTATATGCAAACGAACTCTGCTGGTTGGCTACTCTCTGTTTTAGCTCGTTTACATAGAATTTGAAATGAAAATGACCTTATTTCAGCCAAATTTAAGCTCTGACTTGACGTTGGATTCTGGCCCCCGTGCAACCTATCATTTACATTTACAAATGGGAAGTAATACCATTACAGAGCACTTTTGCATTAAGTCAACTCCTTACTTCAAAGCAACATTAGTAGCTTAAATGAGTTAAATGAGGTCATCTGTGTTTGTCCTCATTTTGTTTATTTTTTACTGTCATCTGCAGGTTAGGTCTCCCCCATTGCATCTGTCAACACCACAGTGAAGTTCACTGCACTGATTCGATGCCAGGGCAGAGGCAGGTCCAGGTGCTTGTCGTCTGTGCATCTTAATGGATGGTGAGTCAAGCCAAGCCATCCTTGAAGAGCTCTAGGTAAAGCTCATTTAGTCATTTTTGGCTTTCCAGGCCAGCATTGTGCAGCGACATATTCCTTGAATTCCTTATATGAGTGCATGTGGGATGTAAATATCCAAATGTTTGTGGACACATTTGTATTTGATTCTAGCAAATACATCCAGCTTCTTTAAGCTGTACCCAATGCTCACACAGTTTCCCAAATGTGCACAATACACTCGTTTTGTAGAAACTTGCCAACAACCTATTGGCACCATATCTAATGCAATGTATGGTCTACAGGGTATAAAGCCCTTGAGCATTGAGCTGTGGAGCAGTGGAGCTGTGTTTTCTGGAATGATGGTGATTCATCAATATGTTTGGGATGAGTTGGGGAGTTGATCATCCGACATCTTGACCTCACGAATGCGCTTGTCAGTAAAAGCAATCAAAACCTCCAAAGCAGTGCTCCAAAATGTATTATAAAGCCATAACTGTACAATAGAGACAGTTACTCCAACAAAAGCAGGATAAACTCTTTTTAAAACCCTTGATTTCAGAAGAAACAATGTTCTCGCAGGTGACCCAATACTTTTTTCCATGTAGTACACATAGTCCATTGCACTGTCATCCTAGTGTAACCACACACCAAACCACATGGTGGCACAACAGCTGGTCAGCTGAGTATCTGTCTGATACCAAATCTCTGCAAACATGCAGAGAGTCCACACTATAGTAGCAAATGACCGTGAAATGACACAAACACACACAAACCTCTCCTCTGTGATTAATAAGCAGAACAGGACGAGTGCTTATCATATTACCATTTCCATGCGGCGTTCAGGAGGGCTGCAGATAAGAGCACAGTGTCAACACACTCCTGAGGCCTTATCACTCCAGCTTAGAGGCGCCCTTAATGGGCACCATAAATGGCTGTCAATTGTTCATTTCAGCATCCTAATACTGAGCATAAGGCTTTTCTGATTAGGTATACCAGCTCATTTCTCATGCATGAATAAAAGAGATATGGACAAGTAGTAGGACACAAGCTTATTAATGCCTGGTGCCCCCCCTCTCCCCCCAGCATTGAGGAACTGTGGAACATTGGAACTGTGTTCTCTGGAATGACGGTGGTCCATCCAGAACTGTTGGGATGAACTGTGGATGAGGTGGGATGGTGAGCATCCAGCATCCTGACCCCATGAAAGCTCTTATCAAATACGATAAAATCTTCACAGCAAAAATCTAGTAGAAAGTCTTCCTATTTTTAATCCTCTTGATCAAAAATCACTGTCACACAAACATCTCAATGTGATTTACATTTACATTAGAGCTGTAAAATTCAATTACACTTCAGAACTGTTGTGGGTGTCCAGCATCCAAAATACCAATCCATTAATTTAAGTCATTTGGGAGCAGATTGATCCAGTCATCATGAACTTTTGACATTATATAAAGAGCATGAGATACAAAAAATGGAGATACAAGGTTTGCATGACAGTGACAACATATTATCTTATGCAGACACGGCATAAAACTGAACCACAGAAACAACATACCACAGAAACTTCTGAAAGAGACCAAAACAGATCAAAAACTCTTCACCGAGATGGATATTGATGATCATTAATTTTCTGAGCTGTTTTAGGAAACTGGAAAAAGGGGGAGAAACATGAGTGAAACAGGAAAATGCAGAGACCGAGAGAGAGAGAGAGAGAGAGAGAGAGAGAGAGAGAGAGAGAGAGAGAGAGAGTAATGGTGGATCAGGGCAGATATATTCTTCCAAAGGCCTTGTTTAGGATCTCAATGACCTTGAGCTGCACTGGGCTCTGACACATTTATTGATTAGCGCCCAGCACCGAGGCCTTGCTCTGAACTCACAGTAGCATACAGCCTTCAGAGACAGACACGCTCCAATCACCAGCACAGTTTCATCTGTGGAGTCCTTTAAAAGAAATAGTTATGTGAGAAATGAAATTTGCACTTCCTTGTTTTACCCCGAAGTGAACCAGATCAGCTAAGAGACATAATGGACATAATCAGCCTGGAAATCAGCATTGTGTCACGTTAATTAATCATAAATATGCTTGCTGGATCGCATTGTGCATGCACTGAGAGAAGAGTTATTTGAGTGTGTAAAAAAAGAACACATTCGGTAATTTTGGAAGTAATAACACACTGTATCTACAGTTTCTCATTTTGATATTGGTTCTGATTTTACTGGATTCCGATTTTGAAAAATGGATAATGAGACTTAAATCTAATCCCTTCTTTAATGGGAAGCACTTGCCATTACACCCCCAACACACAGGGCTGGGTAGTAGTGGAATACCTGTAATGACGTAATCATGTGATCACTATACAACAAAAAAGTTGTTACAGTTACCAGGTAAAGTTAGTAATTATCTTACAGGTGCATTTTAAAAGTAGAGTGATTAAGTAAAGTGAGATTAAATTACAGCCTAAAAGGGATCACTAGTTTTACCACGTTCATCTCTAACTGTGAGTATGTGTGTGTTTGTGAGGTGTTACAGCTGTTTACATTCATCTTGACTTTTCTTTCTTTTTAAATGGAACTAGTTCAGTGTAACAGCACCCCTAGTGGAGAATCTTGAGTTTGTCTTCCCTGCAAAACATGCTGTAAAAATGCATTCATGGAGATTTCAGTCAGTCAGTCAGTCAGTCAGTCAATATCTTATCTTCTTCGTTAAAAGGGTCACAGTTGATCCAGAGCTCACCTGGAGTCGTCAGGTGTAGGGCAGGAACAACCCCTGGACAGGTTGCCAGTTCATCACAGGGTACCACAGATGCACACACACACACACACACACAGTCACATTCATACACCTGGAGGGCAATTCAGCATGGTCAGATCACCTACCATGTGCATTTTTGGGAGCGGGAAGGAAACCAGAGTATGCAGAGGAAACCAGTGCAGACACGGGGAGAACTCACAAAGCTCCTCACATACAGCGATCCTGAGTGGGGAACGAACCCACAACCCCAGGCCCCTGGAGCTGCGTGTGGGAATTTCTTATTATCAAATCAATCAAATTTTATTTATACAGGGCTTTTTACAACAGGAAGTTGTCACAAAGCAGCCTTACAAAGATCCGGGTCCGAGCCTCAAATGAGCAGCCAGTGGGCAAACAGTGGCAAAGAAAATCTCCCTCAGTCTTGGAGGAAGAAACCTTGAGAGGAACCAAGGCTCAAGAGAGGAACCCATCCTCCACTGGTCGACACCGGAGAGCATAACAACGGCACAATATATTGGGATGGAAAGTGGAAAAGAAATGAAATGAAATAAAATGGAGGGAGGGAAGATAAATATAGTTTAGCTTGTAGTAGTGATACAGGTATGAATGAATAATGAATAATGAGATCCATGCAGGTGGCGTAGTCGGGTCTGGCAGTAGGTAGTAGGAAGTGGATGAGTGGACCGGTATCCGCAGGCGTCCGGGGCAGCTCAGGACATGGGGGGGAGAGAGGGAGAAAAATTAGTGGCCCCATAGAGGCGTTAATGAAAAGCTTGCATAAAGAGAAAAGTTTTCAGGCGTGATTTAAAGATGGAGAGTGTGTCTGAGTCCCGAACAGTAGGAGGAAGGCTGTTCCAGAGCTGGGGGGCTTCATTATATTTTATTATTTCAATTATATTGTTATATTCTTATTGTATTTCTTAATAATGTTAATCGCAATAACTTGTAAGCTACACCCTGGCTGACATGATTACATTTTCTCAAATATAGAATCCAAAAAGGAAAGCTGCCTTTGACACTGTCTTAGCAGAACAACAGCTTATACCAGCTAACCAGTTCAACACCAGGCCAGCATAAACCGGCATAGACCACTTTAGATGAACTTCCAGAATACTTGGAATCCATTTTTACACTCTTTGTACGTTCACTCATCCATTCATTTTCATATGAGCAAACAAAGGGAGAACTCCTGGGACAGAACCCACAACCCCAGAGTAACCGCACCACCCCATCTTTTTACATGAACATTAAAATTTATAATGTTTTAAGTTCCAGCAGCAGAGAGGTGATATGTTTCATAAGAACGCAGATTGTTTGGTGTGGATGCCAGATTGTTCACAATCTAATGTCCAAACTCATTAGGACACTATTTATATGTTGGTCTATCTGTCTGTATGTCTGTCTGCTTATCTATCTATCTTGCTGTCTATTTCTTACTCAATCAAAAAGAAGTTAAACTTCTTATAACCTGCTCTGGTCACGCCCAGCACCTTTGAATCATGTTGGCACACTGTCACGTTTTAATTGTGATGTTTGTGCTTCCCCCTGTGGAGCGATGGGGCCGGTAAGTCTTCGGCCTGACAGATGGCCGTGGCCCCTGTGGCCTGAGAACAATGGAGAATTACTGCGGCATGCCAGCAACAATTGATCAGAAGGACGTGTCATATGTTGGCGCTGGTGCTGTGTGGCGTGCGCCCGGTGTAATGGCACTAATTAACGGCAGGCTGCTGAAAGACAGAAAAATCACCACTGGGATCTGCAGTGTTTTCTCCAGGCCAGAATGAGCAGCCATGCTGCTCTGAGCGCAGTAAGTGTGCAAGTATGTACACCAGCGGTAATCATCCGTTTTAACTTCTTTTGTGTTTGTTTTCGTATAATGACCAAGAAACACTTTAAATCTCAGAAGTCCTGATGATACATATTAATAAATGATTTAAAATGATTAGATTGACAAGGTTATTTATAGTACTAAGTTCCTCAAAATGCTTGACAGTGGTCCAAATAAAAAAAAAAACAAAAAAGAAAAACCTGAATTTATTATTTTTGTGATTTATGTATGTTTCAGTTTTATCCCTTTTCAGGATTTTCACTGTGTAAGCAAAGAAAGAGGGAAAACAGCCCCTCCCTTCAAATTTTCAACTGTGACCCAATATTTGGGAAAGTGATGTCATCAGCACCCCCCCCCCCTCTGATCAGTCTGCATGAACATGTGGACAGAGCAGTAAACATACACCACAAGGCTTGTTTGGCATTAAAACTGGGATTTAATTTAAAAAAGCTAGCACTAACCTTATGATCTGAGGATCGCAGGTTCAAATCCAAGGTCATGCTGCCAAATTGGCCATGCTCTCTTTGGGTGCGTAGATGGCGCTCCAGTGCAATGCTGTTCAGTCATGATATTGGCACTGCCCACTTGTTGGCTGAAAAGGTAGCAGTTTGAAAAGAGGCTGTGTGTGGCTCCCCACGTATTAGAGGAGGCATGTGCTTGACTTCACCCTCCTAGTGTCATGAGCATGGTATAGTGAAAGGGGGGGTCAGATGAGGATGGGTAATTGGCATTTCCAAATTGGGGGGGGCATTGGGCTACGTATAATCTATGTAATAATATTGTACACACTGTTAAATGTTACTACTCATATATGGAGATATCAATCACTTACAGAATGCCAACTGCAAGGTCAGAACTACCTGTGGTGCAGTGTATTTCTCTGTAATGCTGATCCAGGTTTAAAATGTGTATTTATAAATGATTAATTATATATGTACAAGGTGCAGTGTACATAAACAATGCCAGATATTGTTGCATTTCCATTGGTGTGCCATTCTGTACAGCGTAAAACCACTGTAACACATAGTGCTTTAATTCTGTTGAAATATAAGGTTTATAGGTATTTACTGGGTGTTTAATTACATCATATGAATATTTCTATGTAAATACATATTTATTACATATAAAATTACAGATGATTATTCATATTTGATTAAGAGTCAGTTATGTCAGTATTGTTGGGAGTCCAGATTTTCAATTTGATGGGGTTTTTTTTAGGTTAAAAATGACAAGACATGAAGAAACACACTAACACACTCTGTTGCTTAAAATTTTCAACCTGCACTTTCAGCTGAGTTTCTCCACCTGTTCTCTTTTTATTCCTTTGCTTCTACTAACTTCCCTCAGTCCCCATCCCCTTCAGGACCTCCTTTGTCCTCCACAGCTTCTCTTCACTCTCTCTTCATCTCTCTCTCCCCATCACTGTGATTTTTTTCTCTGTTATTTAGGGGTGAAGTAACAATGAGGTGAAGCATGTGACACAATGGAAACCATAAGAACAAATGCATTCATATATACAGCTTCAGTGACATCTAGTGGTGAGTTTCTTAAAGTATCAGACCAGCTTCTGGTTGAAGGAAGCTTTCAGGTCCTGCAGTCACCCTGAAAGCAGTGCATCTGTAGGGCTCAGCTGTCTTCTCGACATCACAGATTCCCTGTTTTATCACTGACACACAAAAACACACACATCTCCAAAATGGCAAAAAAAAAAACATCCAAGCCACAGTAGAGCATTTCTATTGGTCCATTCATCATGAAATATAGACACAATGAATAGAACTGGCAGATTCACCATTATGTCAAAAAGTAAATAAACAAAAACAAACAAACAAACAACAAAATGGAGATACCAGGTTTTTTGTTGACAATGTTGTTTTATTACACTTATTGCTGCTATCATGCTATTTATTTGTGTGATATTAATAATATGAAAGAATTTGTCAGATTCTGAGGATATAACTGAGACACACAAACTATTACACACATGTGACGTGTGTTACTGTAATCTTTCCAGCAGATAAATAAGGAAATAAATCTATTGGGCCACAAACACATTCTTAGATCTGCTTTGATATCAAGAACCACAAGCAGGAATCAAGGATACAGCACACAGACAATCTGTTACTTAAATTAGCTAGAACCTGTCCATCGTCTATCACATGGGGAGTGAACAAAATACTTGAAAAAGTCTTTAAATCAATTAAACAATCTGACAAAACCTTCATGAATTATATTGAACATTTTTCCCACTGCCGCATGCTTGCAGCATTCTGATTGGCTCCTTTTGTTGTAGGGCAGGTGAAGGTTTCCTCGCTGTGTACACTTGGACAACTCGCTCTGCGGATGGTCCAGTCATGACACACAGCTTTTCAAAAAATCCTATAAGAATTAACAGAAGTAACCATAATAACAAATGCATATTTACTCATTTAGGAACAACTTAGACAGACAGATGTGAATAAACCATTCTGATTGGTTCTCATCTGTATCTTAAGGACATTTGGGTAGAGGCTGGTGTTGAGGTTTCCTATCAGGAGTTATTGTGAATAGCAGTTCTAGTGATGTTAAATACACACACACACACACACACACACACACACACACACACACACACACACACACACACACACACACACACACACATAATGGTGACTATTGACGTGAGCTGGAATGTGTTTGGATAGATCCAGACTGAACTGGTTAATATACTACAGGGAGGCTGGAGACAGTGACTGTTTGGTTAGTTTTGTGTGTGTGTGTGTGTGTGTGTGTGTGTGTGTGTGTGTGTGTGTGTGTGTGTGTGTGTGTGTGTGTGTGTGTGTGTTTGAGATAAAGGACAGGGGGAAGAGATAAAGAAGGTCCGTGAGGTGAGAACTGGTAGGTCACTGCTGAACCATGCCCTACTGATTTAATCTGAGGAACTGTGTGTGTGTGTGTGTGTGTGTGCGTGTATGCATGTTACAGAGTGAGCTTAACAAATCAGTCCATAGGACACCACACCAGCAAGGCCCACACTAGTTTCGACACATTTACCCTAAAATTATTCCTTATAGATCACATAATCAGATTTGCACTGCTTATATGCCAGTGAAAGATTCCCACATACTGCTGCTCTGTTTTGTTGCCAAAGGAAACACTTCATCATCCCCACTTTCACATTTCAGCAGCACAGCTCAGTCTTTAACAGCCACGGTGAGGCAATGCTGCCACCTGCTGTATGTGATGCCCTGCAGCAGTTTTGCACAGGTTTCTGTTCTTAAGAAGAAAAAGATTAAAGTGTTTATTAACATAAGTGACATTCTCAGATGTTCATGGGCACCCCTTCTAATAAATGCATTGAGCTATTTTAATATACTTTGCTCTTACAATGTGCAAATACACACACACACACAGATATTCTAGTCCCTGGAGAGAACCCTGACCCCACTAATGCTCACATATTAGCAGAAAGCCTTCCCTGAGCCAGTAGAGACAGACACTCCAACAAAAGCAGGATTAACTCTTTCAACACAGTGATTTCAGTCAGAAGCATGTGTCCCAATACTTTTGTCCATACAGTGTAGGTACCGCCTGTTATTGTCACCCAAACGGATACTTTCAAAGTGAATCAACACCAGTGGAAATTGATGTAAAACACTGTATTCTAAGTTACTTTTGTCCATTCATTGGGAAATTACTTGACATAATATAAAAGAATAAATGATGACAAGATGGTCAAAAGTCATATTTCAAATGGTGATCCAAAACATTATTAGCAGACAAAGTGACCGTAGACAGCGACAAAATGACCAATTCTTATAGATGATGTGTTAGATGTGGGACAAATGGGCAGCATGAAGACCTGAGCCACTTTGACATGGACTAACTTCTTAACACATGCCAGATATTTACAGGAGATCCTAGACTCACATTGAAATGTACCACTCAGAATATTAGCACATATTTATATTAATTTGGCCATGTTTTACTCAAAGATTTATTAGCAAATTTTTATTTTGCAGTCTAAAATATATATTGATTTTATAAATTCAGCAGTTTTAGAACCAAAACAAAGGCAAGATTTTGATGAATTATTTGTAATAATTGAGTAGAATCAGTGCAAATAGGAGCTCCTCTCGTCTGTAATTCAGTAGAATCAGTGTAAACAGAAGCTCCTCTCGTCTGTAATTCAGTAGAATCGGTGTAAACAGAAGCTCCTCTCATCTGTAATTCAATAGAATCAGTGTAAACAGGAGCTCCTCTCGTCTGTAATTCAGTAGAATCTGTGTAAACAGGAGCTCCTCTCATCTGTAATTCAGTAGAATCCATGTAAAGCCGCTGTATGTCAGGCTGAAACATAGAGACCCCTGTTCTGTCCTGGTTCCTTCATAATTCATTCTTTTCAGATTTATGAAACATTTTTAAACTCATTTAACCAACTCTGTGCCAGATACAAATACAGCCAGCAACGGTTTTCAAAAAGCCATAAAACTACCATATTCTGAGCTACGTTCATTGTATTGATTTTTGGGAGTCGAGAAGGATCTGAGAAGGTTGCTAGTTTCTACACACACTGTATTGTTAGCACACATTGACATCACACATCAGCATGCAGTGTGTGCTAAGCCGGGGGAAACTGCTAATTGGAATCCAATCTAATGCGACTCACTTGACTAGCTGCCTTTGTTCATTTCCATTTGGTTTTATCAAAGTGCTTCTTTCATGCACAGTTTCTTATCATTTGTCCATTCCCTGTATTTTCTCAAAGATCTAAAGACCCAGCTGTTCAGGGACCTGTGTTCCCCAATGTCTTTTGTTGCTATAAAGTCAAATGTTAAATTCTTCAGCGTATTCTCTTCACCAGGCAGAGATATCAGTAACTAATATTTCTGATGTTTTTTTTTTTCCCTGAAAATCAAATATTCTAAAGCACTTTTTCAATATCACAATATCACAAATCAATATCACTATAAGTAGAACATTTGACCTCGATTGCAATTCATTCTTATTAATTTTTATAATAATTATTATAAAAATGATTAATTTGATTGTTTTTTGTCTTGTGTCCAAACAAACACAAGCCAAATGCCAAAATGTGTCCAAACAATGGACGTGGCAATTTTATTTGGCACTGTGTTTGTGTTTTCCTCCATGTTGCTTCTATGTTGCAGACTGGACAGGATGCATCACCTAACTATACACATGATAGTACCTTCAAAATGGGACAGTACATGAACACATTGGGGCAAATTATGAACAGATTTTTTTAAAGGGCCAGATTACGTTATTTATAGGTTCTAAATGTTGGTTTTGATTAATTGTTAATTAATTGATATTAATATCAAGGTCTCCATTCTGACATTTGTATTTGGCAGCATCTAATCTTGAGGTGTCCTTGGGTTCTAGCCGCTACAGTCTAATGAACATTTGTAAGTGGCTCTGGATAAGAGCATCGGCCAAATGCCAGACATGTAAATGTAAATGTAAATGTAAATGTATCAGACATCAGTAAATATATGCATCATTTACCCTTAATTACAAATATGGCTGAAAACAGTCCATCGTTTGAAATGGAGGCTTTATGGATGGTAGTTCGAAACCGCTTGTGTGACCTAATTCTTGGAATCAGCTGAGTAGGTTTAATTTTTGGGCACAGGCATCAGAACCTAAACCAGCAATGCTGAATGAAGAAAGTCATGAATGTCTGTTTTAACTTCAGAAGTTGTTCAAACATGAGAATCTATTATGTTCTCATGACTGGAAGACAAATACAAGAAAAAAATTCAAAACCACAAGGACAAAAGTATTGGGACACTTGCTCATCCATTGTTCTAAAATCAATGAAAGGTTATAACTAGTTACGTATTGTTGGAGTAACTAACTGTCTCTATTGTCCAGAGGATGATTTCTACCATATTTTGGAGGATTTGATTATATTCAGCAACAGTATTAGTGATGGTGGATGATTTGCACCCCACCTCAGTTAGAGTTCAGTGGAGTTCCACTGTAATAAACGCCTGCTATTTAAATGCCTGTTTTGGTGACATGAATGACAAAGTTCTGTTCAAAAATGCACGTATTTGCATAAACAACACTCAAAGTGGATTGTTTGTTTATATAGTTTTTCAGTAAACAAATACATATGTTTGTTTTTTTCTCTAAGGTACAGAATTATGCACTGAGCAAGTATTACACAATTCACAGTAAACTTTCTACCTCAGTAGCTGTAACTGACAAGAATTAATCTGAGCTTTTATAAACTAAAAATGAAAATCAATTTGCTCAGCTGATCTCACTTAATCACTTCATGAGAAAATGTAATTTGTTAACTGGACAGTTTGTTAAAAATTTACTTCCTTGTGCTGCCACTCACTGGCCACTTTATTAGAAACACTTACCCTGTGCTTCCACTCACTGGCCACTTTATTAGAAACACCTACCCTGTGCTTCCATTCACTGGCCACTTTATAAGAAACACCTACCCTGTGCTTCCATTCACTGGCCACTTTATAAGAAACACCTATCTTGTGTTTCCACTCACTGGACCCTTTATTAGAAACATGCACCTTGTCCTTTCAGTACACAGGGCTTTGGTTACAGACTCAAGCCAGCCTGTTTCACTGTGCAGTGTTCTTCTCTGTTTCTCTGTAGGACTCTTTAGTGCATCATTAAGTTTTTCGTTCTTGCTGTGTGTGTGTGGCAGCACCTCCCCAGCAGCTGCTGAACACTAAGCTCCATTTGCCACAGTTACAGAACTGCAATAAGCAGCCAGCATGACGCGGTGTCTGCCAGTCCGTTGCTTCACGAGTCGTCCTGTGGAGCACTACTCATTTTTATGGCTTTTCTCTTCTCATACACACCTTACTCAGAAATTCAGTTCATTACAAAATGTATCCAAAGGTGTGTTAGAGTGGAGAGAACACCTAGGGCTTATAGCACTGCATTAAAGTAAAGTGTGGCTCTCTGAATAATTTACAGTAGGAAATATTCTGGATTTGTTTTCAGGTTTCCTGTAATTCCCTGTGTGAAATTTCCCTGTTATTACCCCCAATAGAGGGCACTGATGTTCTGCAGAATAGCACTGTGTGTGTGTGTGTGTGTGTGTGTGTGTGTGTGTGTGTGTGTGTGTGTGTGTGTGTGTGTGTGTGTGTGTTGTGTGTGACTTCAGAAATGAATAATTGTTACTGACTCTGTGCTTATAGTTTCATATTTTGCTAAATTTGCCACATTTAATTTACTTTTAGCCTAAACACAAGATGCTAATTAAATGCTGTTTCTTATATTATTATTATCTGTTTGTGCTTTCATCCAACAGATACATTTTAATGAGCATTTTCATAGAAGACACTAATGCCTCATAATATTTTCACAGAAGATACTAATACCTCATTGTTTTTTTTCATATTAGATATTAGATTAATGCTTCATCATTTTATAATAGTAGATACTAATAGTTTATATTATTTTTGTACTAGATACTAATACTTCATAATATTTTCATAGAAGACACTAATATCTAATAGTATTTTCATAGAAGATATTAATATCTCATAGTATTTTCATAGAAGACACTAATATCTCATAGTAGTTTCATAGAAGACACTAATATCTAATAGTATTTTCATAGAAGATATTAATATCTCATAGTATTTTCATAGAAGACACTAATATCTCATAGTAGTTTCATAGAAGACACTAATATCTAATAGTATTTTCATAGAAGATATTAATATCTCATAGTATTTTCATAGAAGACACTAATATCTCATAGTATTTTCATAGAAGACACTAATATCTCATAGTATTTTCATAGAAGACACTAATATCTCATTATTTTCATATGAATTTCTGAACGTGAAAATAAATACTGAATAGTTCATAGTAATTGGCGAGTTATACTAGTTACATAGGATTTACTGAATACCTCAT
>CM067508.1:7645547-7655547 GCA_034509495.1 Acestrorhynchus altus
TTCACAGATTGATCTCTCTCCGGTCTGCAGCAACTTTCTCCAGTGCTGCATTTCCAAATTTACGACTTCCCTAGGATTTTGGAAAGCTGTCACATTACAGCCAGCTCCCTGCCCTCTGTAATCTTCACCTTCATCTCTCTCTCTCTCTCTCTCTCTCTCTCTCTCTCTCTCTCTCTCTCTCTCTCTCTCTCTTTTCTTTCCTCCTTTCTTGTCCTACTAATAATTATCACCTCTCTTTTTTGTATCTTTTCCCTCTCACTATCTCTATTTTTTTATTTCATGTTGTTTTCATCTTATTATCTATTTTCACTCTTTTGTTCTCTTCTTCCTTTTGAAAGCCTGTTTATCCTGTGGTTTTGTGACCAGGATGAAAACACGAAGGCATCGTGAAAAGAAAAACAAAAGGCTTTAACTGGCAGGTGGAGACCTCACATATTACTGTTTTAAAAATCCATTTCTTACTGGATAGAGTTGCTGTCCTCTTGCTGTGCATTTGCATCGTCCTGTTATCAAGTAAAATAGATTTTAACCAGGTTCGTTTTTAACTTTGTTCACTCACTTTCCTTGGTATGACTTTCTTAAGCCTTATTGGTTGAAAAAATTGTACTGCTTCAATAGTTTCCTTTGATGGATGTTTATCTCTGCTTGGTTGTTGTGCTGCTGGATTTATATCGTTTCATACTGGAGTTTGAACGTGGACAATGCCAGGAAAAGCCACAGTCAGAAGGTCTGGCTCCTTGTGCGCCTTTGCCAGTAGGTAGCAAAAGTCTGAGGCAGTATCAAAAACACCATATTTCCTGTCGTTGTTGTTGGCTTACAGATGTACTGCTCTGCTTGCTTTGACTTTGGGCTTTTGTTAGTTAATAAATGTATAAATCCATGCCAAGATTTATACCAACCAACTGCACAGGCTTGAATCACAAGTTGTATTAAGAAAATTACAGTTTTGTTTGCTTATCGAGAAATTAATTAATAATTCAATTAGTGCAACTCTAAAGGTGGCAGAAGTACAGAAGGACCATAAGTAAAAGGACAACTGTTCTAAGGATAATACTTAATGAGTGTTTGTAAGGACAAGGACAAACGTGTCAAAGGAAATCTAAAAGCATGAAAGCAAAGTTTAAAGAAAACAAGAACACAAACCAAACATGCAAGAATAGAATAGAATAGAATAGAATAGAATAGAACTTTATTGATCCCTTGGGAGGGTTCCTTCAGGAAATTGGTTCCAGTAGCAGCATCAGTACAGTACAGGAAGTAGAAAGATAGATAATAATAATTTATTAAGATACACTATATAAATATATATAAATATATGTATTACAATATACAATATAGATAATAGTGCATGAGAAGAGGGGTCCTGTAGGAGGGGGTATTGCACGTGAAAACTGTTTATTGCACAGAGAGTCCAGTTGTGTTGTGGTGGTTGCAGGTTACTGTTAGCTGTTGGTTCAGTTCCTACTCATTCCCATCCTTATCCTCCTGTTACCCCTCCTCCTCCCCCCCTGAGAGGAGTTTTACAGTCTGATGGCGACATGCCAAGTGTATCAGTTTGAGGTTGCAGTTGGCATTTCGTCACACACTAATTAAAATCAATCAATCAAAGTTCATTTTCATTGCAATATTTACAACAAAGGAGTTGACACAGCAGCTTTACAGAAATCCGGGTCCGAGCCTCATTTAAGCAGCCAGCGGCAACAGTGGCAAGGCAAAACTCCCTCAGACTAGGAGGAAGAAACCTTGAGAGGAACCAAGGCTCAAGAGAGGAAGCCATCCTCCTCTGGTCGACACCGGAGAGCGCAGACAGGCAGAAGCAGTAGAGTATGTAGCTGTGGTGAATGTGATGTGAATATGAACAGGTGATGAGTTGTGTGAGAATGGAAGTGAGAGTAGGATACAGGTTCAGTGTTAATATGGAGGTCCATGGTGTTGCAAACACTGGAAGCTGGCAGTGGAGTCTCAAAATGTGATGAGTGTTATAAAGAGCTTCACACAAAGATCATTTAATCACAATCACCAACAGCGTTTCACCCATTAAACACCTGATTAAAAGACTTGTTTTGAAAAATGCTGAGAGATGCTTGCCATCAGCAGCCAGAGTCCAAGTGAAAATTGGCCATGCTCTCCCTGGGTGGGTAGATGGCGCCACCACCACATCAACCCAGTGTGATGCTGGCTGGGCATGTATCAGAGCTGGGGATCTGACGCTTTCCTGCGGGCGCATTGGCTGTCCAGCAACAATGCAATGGCGGCAGTTCAAAAACTGGCTGTGGCACATCCACATGTATTGGAGGAGGAATGTGCTTGTCTTCACCATCCTAGGCTGCATCCAGAAATTTTTGTTACTCCCTCCTCCTTTTCCCACTGCTCCTTCTACCTCCCAGAAGAAGATGGAGGAGTCGAGAAGAGTATGGGAGCAAGAGGGATGGAGAGAAGGAATGTAATTGGGGAAATGGGACAGCTGATGCCTTTCATATATGATGCTGAGTAGTAATGAACTGAGCTGCTGCATGGAGCTGCACATACACAGGTTTCCAGTTCTGCAAGCATTGTGAATAAATCCTCCCCATTGCACAGATACAGTGAACATATAATCTCTGCACTGTATCTTCCTGCAGATGTGATGGCAGTCAGTCATATTGTTCTTCCTCTACTTATATTTGAGCCTTTTAATGTAAGTGATGTCACTCCTTAAAGGACGTTCTGGTAGGATACTCTCATGTTTCCTCCGCTGGAAGCCACCAAGGGGGATGCGGTTGCTTCTCTCGTCTCCTTTAGTATTCGGACAGGCGGCAAGATGGCATCACAAAACCAGTTTCCAGGTCATGGAGGAGAGGAGGAGGAGGATCAGTAAGAAAACTTGTGGTTTCTTTCTAGACGCTTTGTGACTTTATGCTTGAGCAGTTTTAAAACTCATTCACTTTTGAAAAATTTTGAGACTTGAACCTTTTTTATTGAATTACTGACGTTATAAGAAAAGTGTTTTTTCACAAACAAATCTTGTTCTGTTTGTGTTTCACAAATGAAGCTACTGTTTTTAATTATGCCTAAAGAAAAGAAAAGAGGTTTTGAAGTCAATCTCTCTCTCTCTCTCTCTCTCTCTCTCTCTCTCAAACTCTCTCTCTCTGTCTCAAACTCTCTCTCTGTCTCAAAACTTCTCTCTCTCTCTCTCTGTCTCAAACTCTCTATCTCTCTCTCTCTCTCTCTGTCTCAAACTCTCTCTCTCTCTCTCTCTCTCTCTCTGTCTCAAACTCTTCTCTCTCTGTCTCAAACTCTCTCTCTCTCTCTGTCTCAAACTCTCTCATCTCTCTCTCTCTCTCTCTCTCTCTCTCTCTCTCTCTCTCTCTCTCTCTCTCTCTCTCTCTCTCTCTCTCCCTCCCTCTCTCTCACTGGCAGAGAGTTGGAACAGCTGTTATCTGAGTGCACCCAAATGAAATAAACTCTGCCAAAGAAGCACAATAAAACAATGGCTGTCGATTTCCAGGCCCCTGCCTTGCACATTCTTGATATTTGGCTCCATTATGAGTCTGCTCATGAGCCCTTAGTGAACTACAGAACTGGTTCTAAGGCCCCTTTAGTTCTCTAACGCTGAGGCACCTGATAAAACACACCTCTAAACAACAACACCGCAGAAGCACACACACTTGCTCCTGCCAGTGTCTCTGCCAGTGAACCCAGCAGTCACCTGTAATCCTGGACTGACATGTTTAAGTAATGACCTGCAGGCTGTGAGCTCCTTAATTAAGAAGATAAATCATCTGATTTGGTCTGATAGACGTGGAACTCTGATACACTCCTGCAGCCTTTCACCAGCTCAGGTCTGGCTGTCCTTATCAGGATATACAGCTAATGAATATATGTAAATTGATATGCTAATGTGAATGAATATGCAGTGGATGCTATGCAGGCAGCTCCTGCTGCTACAGACAGGTTTTCCTTTAGACCTTCACCCCAGCAGGAGAACGTTTGTACCGCAGGTTTTAAAAGCAGTAGTTCAATCAAAGCACCGCTGATGTGACTAACATTCGACAGACATCAACGCTGACAGTCAGCATAGGGTCAGGTGAACATTAGCTGTCATTCATTCTTAGATACCTGAGGGGTTTGAACTATCACATCACGCTGACTCTCTCCAGTCTCACTCCGGCTATCTCTGACTCTCTCCAGTCTCACTCCATCCAGCTTTCAGTCTCTGACTTTCTCCAGTCTCACTCCGGCTATCTCTGACTCTCTCCAATCTCACTCTGGCTATCTCTGACTCTCTCCAGTCTCACTCTGGCTATCTCTGACTCTCTCCGGTCTCACTCTTTGAATGGAACCAAGGATACATCACAGAATACATCATTGCTCTGGATGGAATGTCATTGTTCCATACTCCTGTACAACTAGACACGCCCATAGCGGTTTTTGCTGTAAATGAACTATGAAGGTTCCGAAACCTTAATTAAATATTAATTGATCAAAAAAAGCCCCTCTCTCTCTCTCTCTCTCTCTCTCTCTCTCTCTCTCTGGCCCCCATTCTTTTTTATTCTTTTCTTTCTCTCATTGTCTCCTTTTTCTACCTGTTGGTCAAGCTGTTAGCGTGTGTGTGTGTGTGTGTGTGTGTGTGTGTGCGTGTGTGTGTGTATGCAGTGAGTGTGTGTGTGTATGTGTGTGTGTGTGTGTGTGCAGTGAGTTTGGATTTTCCTCCATTCTGTGTGACGGCACACTTCTTTTTTTCTTCCTACGTTGAATGTTGCCTGGCTGATCGGAAGTGACACCTCTCCTCACCAGTTAGAGGGCCTATGAATCACACACACACACACACACACACACACACACACACACACACACACACACACACACACACACACACACACACACACATTTTTATTCCATGAAGATGTATGAAAAGTGTGTGGGCTTGGAGTTACTACGTAAATATTATTACAGCATATATATGCTTATATAAATATATATATATGTGTGTGTGTGTGTGTGTGTGTGTGTGTGTGTGTGTGTGTGTGTGTGTGTGTGTGTGTGTGTGTGTGTGTGTGAATCCCCAACAACTGCTGTCTACTCCAAGAACTGCACTATGTTTTGATATTCAGAAGTTTCATCTAAAAACCAACAAAAAGGTCTAGATGTATCATATGAATATGACTTGTAGCCCAACTGGGTTTCAGTCAGTTGTTCAAAATGAAGAGCGGCAGCCTCAGTCCAGGCTTCCCAAATTCTTGAATCAACTTTTCTTGACAATTCTTTCAAGGCTGTGGTCATCTCTGTTGCTCGCGACCTTCAAGTCAACTTTCCATTCATTTGCTTAGATACAGCACTCTAAGAACAGCAAGCAATGACCTTGATCTGTGGAGGGTTTTGATGATTGTCTTCTGGATGACAGTCAGCAGTCTTTTATGTGCTGAACTTGAATCAAAAACAAAGTGTGGATTTCTACCAGAAGACTCTGAGGAGCATTTTATTATTATAATTTTTAATTATGAGATAAAGTCTTTGTTGGCCCTGTAGTTGGACTAGGTCTTGAAACATCCCTCTCAGATCCTGCCGAGTATGCAGGGGTGGCACCAACCCCCGGGTGACCAATAGGACCATATTGGTGGTGGTGGGAAGGAAGAAGAGAAAGGCAAGATGTCGGCATCTGTAAAGGAGCAAAGGTGCATGTGAGTAAAAGCCTTTTAAAGACCAGTGTGGGCAAGTGATTGGTTGAGGAACGAAGGGTCTGAGTCTTTGAGTCTTCTTTTGGAACTTTCACTGGAGCTTTGATTTTTGGATGACATGAAATATAAGCCATACTGATAAAAAGACAAATGGAAAAGGCTTGAAATATTCATTTTACAAGTAATATGTATATGTTTAATATGTTCAATATGTAAACAATTCTGGAGGAACTGACGAGTAAAATGCTTTAAAATTATTTAGAATGACCTGAAACTGAATCACCATAAACTGAGATCATTTTTATCATTGACTGTGGTCATCATTTTGGAGATACATGTTTTCCATTGAACAGCTGCACTAGTAAAATGTTCCATTACATCACCGTTTGCCACTAACAAACAGGAACACACTGCTGGAATTCCAAAGTGAGCCTAGCAGAAATAAGCATTATTATATAGGTGGGTGTTTAGATTACCATTAACATTTGTACACAGTACATGGTGGCTTGGTGGTTAACAACTTCCAGTGCTGGAGTCTTGCTTCACCAGTTTCTGTCTTCTACCTGTTTCCCCGTGTATTTCCTCTGTGGACTCCAGTGTCCTTCCACAGTCCAAACAAATGAGGTCAGATGAATTGGCTGCTCTACATTGCCCTGGTGTGTGTGAATGAGTGTATGAATGAGCCCAGATATGAACTGGCACTCTGTCCTGGATGACCACCCCCCTGTACAGTTGTCCATGTGGACAGTCGTTTCCGGTAGAGAGCACACTGTGCAGAATGGGCTGCTGCTTCTTGACAGTGTGTTTCGGCAGAGCGTAATTGCGAAGAGTGCATTGGTAAGCATCCTTTGGTATCTTAAAAGGTGCTATATACAATTCATTCATTCGTTTATATATGGCCTGAACTGAAGGCCTGGGTCTCATACTCCCAGTTAAGTTCTGTTTTCTCTTTCTTTTTTCACTAAATATTCTCTCTCTCTCCACATTCTGTGAGATATCAGACTTGAAACAGAAACATGCCCAGTGATGCGTGGCCTCCGCAGTGTTTACAGCATTTATTTAATATGAAGAAAAGGGAAAATGATCCTGGTTGTTTATCATGCTGAATTTAAATTAAAAATATGTCTAACCATTCGGAGCAAAAACTTTAGTCGAAGAAAGGTTTTTTTGTAGATTTACAAACTAACTCAATTAAAAGAGTACCGTAGTGAACGTATGAGTACTGTATCACAATCTAACCCAATTAAGAGAGCAGAAAATGTACTACAGTGAGAGTATGAGTATGAGTATTGAATGTGTTACTGGTGGGAAGCCCTGTCCACAGCACCCGGGGAGCTGTTGGGGAGTGCTTTGTCCTGCCAGTTCAGGGAATTGAACCAGCAACCTTCCAGCCACAATGCTGGTTCCCTAATGAGTTAATGGCTGACCCCATATAGTGAAACCATGAGTACTGTATCACAATCCAACTCAATTAAAAGACCAGGAACATTTGTGATTGGATTGTGTAAATTGTTTTCCGAAGTTTCTGGGGACCTACTATTAGATGATGCCTCAATACCAGGAAACTGCTGGGAAGTCCTGTAAGGGGAAGCCTCTGCTCTCTCCCAGTGAGAAATGTAAGTGCTCCAGCACTGTGTGTTGGTTCTGCTATACAATTTGAATACATTTACATACATTGATATGCTTTGTATGCTCAGTACATCATATTGCATTATAAAGTTCCTATGGAAACCCACTATCTGACTCATTGGGAGAATGATAATGACACCCCATAATAACATTTGTCTAGCTCAGTGTGTCAGCGAACCTCCTCTGTATTTGCTCTAAATATTTAGGTGGTGTTTATATTATTCATGTTTGAGTTTAACATAATGTCCATGTTTGTCTGGGCTGTTGAAGTCTTATTGGATCGGACACTGAACTGATTTAGCATCAAATTACATTCATTTCACCTTTCTCTTTCTCTTTTATGGACTGGCAATCATTACAAAAATGGACCAGATGTATTGTGTTCCTGGACAATTAATTATGCACAATCGGTTTGTGACCATCCTAGAGCTTTCCAGAACATCTAGTATGAATGTTGGATATCATTAACTCAGGAAGAAGGCTTTGATCGTGTTTATCATGGCTGTCTCTTTGATGTCTGTTGAGCTTTAGGTTTGGAGAATACTGGAGAGCATGTTAAGCTGTTATATATACAGATCTGCTGTCTTATAAGCTGGTATTAGAGGTTTGCGTGGGAAGGAAACTGAAGCTCAAGCCCAGAGTCTGTGCTATAGTGCTTTGCTTTGTTCCAAATCACTTAAGTTGACAGTCAGGCAACGTTCTACTGGGTAAATTGGTATTTTGCACCCATAATATAACAGTTGAAAACAGTTTTTTTTTCTTGTTTGTTTGGGTTTTTTTGCATTTGCTTTGCATTTTTGTATATGTACAAGTGGTACCTGACAGAGAATGGCAACCCCTCGTCAATTGCAACCCTCACTAGATCCTTTAACAACAGTCAGGAACGCTTAACACACGATTGGAAAAGTCTGACTGACAACCTCATGTGTCCTTTTCATCCAATGATGCAATTTTATTAATAAAAGGTCAACAAATTTTAAATCTTTAAAACTCTCATTAGGAGAAAACAGAACTTCAACGTTAACATTTAAATCAACAATTTCTGAAAGTAAATACAAATGCAAATTACGTTATGAGCACCAATTCATGGACAGCAATACATATGCTTTTGCTGACAAACTAAAGTGAAAATAACCTGTGGACTGATGCCGTAGAGTAATGTTACAGGATTTTACACAAATCTGACTCAGAATATGTAGAATTAAGTCCGGACACACTGGGTTTTGGTCCACAATTTTAATGAAATTCACAACGAGAGATGAACTTCACATACACGGCTACCAAGTGAATAACATTCACCAGCAAACTTTCACATTGAACTTTGTTGAACTTTGACACACAAATTCTCATCCCTGACCAATAGTGTTGCAGCTCTGGCTGTGTGACCTATGATGCACTCTGTACTGTCTCTGCTCTGTCTGAGCCGAGCTGGATGAAATTTTTGGAATTGTTATGGTTTCAAAACAGGAGCTATTATACGACTTCTTTACGGAACACAAAATACACCACAATCGGAAGGTAGCGTGGTATTCAGTCATTGGAGAAATGTGATTAGAGGGTAACTATCTTTTTTTAAAGATAGTTCCATATTACAGGAATTGTAGCATAAACTTTTCTGAAGCTGCTATTTTGACACTGCAACCTGCTGAAGAAGAACCCATAGAGAACTTCAAACACAAACTCAAAGCATCAGATACTTTTCATATGTAAGTATCATTCAGCTCAGGGCTGTTTTACAGACTCTGGTGGAATAACTCTAGACCATAAAGAGTCAAGCCACCCGTTAACGAATTCAAGGGTATTTCTCAGGAGTTTCCAAAATAGGAGAAAACCGTTTAAGTCTAAGCCGTGATTAGGTCAGAGACTGGCTTCAAGTTCAATTTTTTACAAGCCATGAAGCTGAAATTGGCCCTTATTCAATAGCTTCTTATTAAATTTGCACCTTAAACGTCACTGGCGCCTTTAGAACTGCTTTCAGCCTGTTACGAGTCCTACCATAGACACCAAAATAGCTTATAACTGGATAACTAATGGTATGTTCAGCATAGTTCCATCCACACTTTACAGAAAACAATGGTTGTATACAGCAACAAAAATGATCAAAAGCCAATGTGTAGAACCCAGGGACTCGGAAACAACCATGTTAACATTCAGATGGTTCTCCAATTCATCATGGCTCTATAGAGAAGAACTGAATAAGATTGAGATGAGAAACTCCCATGGGATAGTGATGTCTGGATAATGTAATGGCCAAGTTTATGAGCAGCTGAGCTCAGCCTAGTCTACTGTTGTGCTAATTTACCACTGCTGAACTCATCAGAAGGGAGGAAGACGCAGTCCTATTTGCAATGATGCTCCATTTCCGATTAAATATTCACCATAATATGGAAAACAAAACTTTTCATGACCTGTGTAGTGAATTATGCAGGGAACAAGGAGAGATTTGAGATTCAGCTGGGCAGCAGTAAAAGCCATTGTAGCCTGGACCTTTTATTCTAAGCAGCTCTTCAACTGTCCATTATCAGAGTGAGATGAAGGCAAGAGAAGGTCAAGTGCTTTTCTTTGGTTGGGTTTACTGGAACGAACATACGACTGCCACAGTACCACACCAAAAAACTCTTGAACACAACATGATAGAAATTTGAGCCTTTGATGCATGAGTCCAAGCTTTGTCTTCAGTCTCTGGATCAAGCATTGGATATGTAGAGGGGTGA
>CM067508.1:7660547-7668047 GCA_034509495.1 Acestrorhynchus altus
ATAATAATAATAATAGTAATAGTAATAATAGTAATAACAATAACAATAACAATAATAATAATATTGGTTGATTGGTGTCCCCTGCAGCCCCTGGTTATATATAGCAACAGTTTTAACAGTTCTAAACCGAAGTTTAGAGTTTAGACATTAATAAATCACTAATCTTTCAAAATCTCATCACTAATTAGACAGCAAATAATGCTAATTCAGGCTTCCATAGCCTGGGTTGTTATTTCTGTGCTGTGGAAGTGAAGGTCAAGTGATTGAACCTGATCTAAGTTTAATTATCGATCAGGCTATGATTTGGGTGAGCTTCTGTCCCTGCTGTCTCAGGGAACATATCCCCCTCTGTTTTCATATCGACTGGGATTCTTGGAGTCTTGTCTGCCGACCTGTCTGTCTCTAGGTCTTCCTATCACTCTCTCTGGATCTAAACACTTTTCCAGTAGAGGTCAGATGGGGCCCTGGACTACATCACTGTTTAAAATCCAGACACTGGTTGTAAACTCTGATTAGCTGAATCACATTAGAAGTCACGGTACATTAAAGCTGCAGTCATTCTAGACATTTGCAGTTTGTGATGCTTTGCAACATGAGAGTATCCACAGCCATCAAAAATACTGTCCTGTTTGGTGCATAAACAGTAAAAACTCAAAGTAAACATAATTATGCTTTAAATAGATGGGCGTCCACAAACATTTAGACATAATATATAATGTTCATACACGCTGGAGTGCAACTCTACAACATATCGCCACAAAAGTTTGTGTCAAAGGTTTTAAAGCAATATGAGAAAATGACTTTGATGAGCAAAGCTGCAATAACACCTCTACAACTGTGAAGGGGGAACAATCGGGCTTTGTATTGCAGCCAGTGGCAAAAGAAACATTTCCATGGTAGAGTGAAGAATGCAATCGAAGCTGAAGATGAAAAAAGGGTGGCTTCTTCAGCAATTTACCCAATCACCGTCATTGTCTCCTAACTCCAAGAAGATTATAGTTCCTTTCTTAAGTTTATGGTGTTAGATAATGGTATCGTATGGGAAACTGTCCAAAGTCACAGAGACTTTTTTTGTCTTCTCTAGCACAACATTTTCCCCAGTGGACAAAAATTGAACAGCTTTAAATAAAACTTCAGCTCTTGTTGGTCAAGTGTAGTGCAATGTCCGTCTGGTTCAGATGGTGTGTCAGCTGACCCTGCAGGGCTTCCCCACTGCTACTGTCCTCCACTCTTTCTCCAGCACACTGATTCACTGGCGGCAGTGCCAGCTCCGGTTCCACAAGGCTTTCTGGAGGATGCCCAGAACCCACAGGGACAAACAGTATGTTCCCATTACTGTGGAGTCAAAAAGACTCTGAGTCACAGAGTAGAGGTCTCTCTCTCTCTCTTTCTCTCTCTCTCTCTCTCTCTCTCTCTCTCTCTCTCTCTCTCTCAGGCACGGTGCCGGGGAAGTGCTTTGTGTTCATCATATTTACATTGCGTACTGTATGTTTGTACAGCATGTGTAGAGCTGGCTGCTGTGCTCTTCAGCTGTATGCAATCAGACTGCCTGTGGCAGGAGTGGATGCTGAAGGTCGTGTTCAAAGTCTGTGCTGCACTTTCCTCTTTGTTCCAGACCTCCGGAGATGGCTTAGAGAGAATGATTTATTCCAATGCATCATTTTCTCCCCACATACAAAAACAAGTTACACTAATGGAATTCTCTTGCTACATAAATCTCATTCTTTTTTTCTTTCTCTCTCTCAAACACACACACACTGATATGTTGGCTTTATGTAGTAATAAGATGTTATATATATATATATATATATTTATATATATATATATATATATATATATATATATATATATATATATATATATATATATATATATATATATGTACAGATGGAAAGTTGCTGTTTGCTCCTGGTGTCAAGTAGTGCATCACGACGCAGATTTTACAGCCTGTAGAGTGTAAATAGTATAATGTTCAGTGTGTTTCCATCACATATCTAACTGTCATCATCTGCACCACCATGAGCTTGTGGGTTGAATATGCTGAGCAAACAGCAGAATGTCATGGAATACTATTTTTAACATTCTTTGTCATTTTACTGCAGACAGAAGAGTGAGAGATAAGGGATAAAAAATTAACATATTAAAGACATTCTCTCTATGAGATGAAGAGAAGTACTATATAGAAGTGGAGGCATGGGGAAGTAAATATTACTTATTAAATTCAATCCCTATAGTATTATTTACTTCCCCATGCCTCCAACTCTTCCTATTACTTCTCTTCATCTCATAGAGAGAATGTCGTTTTTTACTACAGCGATTAAATTAAGTTCTGAGCCCAAGTTAAATTATGAGCCCAACGATGGAGGAGCTCCCTGTCTAGAGTTGTTTCCTGCCCTTGCGCTCAGAGTTGCCTTCTGGGCACTGGCTTCCTGTGACCCTATTTTCCACGATAACATAAAAATGCAAACTTTAATTACAATTGTGAAATTCAGTTTATTAATCTGCGTCCACATTAACACATCCTTGGCATTTTACTCGTCACAACATGCATGAAAACAAGGTGTCTGGATGTTAGATCGGACTATAAATTCTCTGGAACCCCCAGTGTTTCCCGTCTTTCAACCCACAAATATAGCTCAGTTTGCATTGCTTTGGATGTATTTACTGATCAGTAATCCTTATGGTGTAAAAAGTTACAGAGCATAAGGGGTTAATAAACATAGTGGCATAAAAAAACCCTGCTTCCAGTATGAATGTTATTAGTATTTATTCTATTATCAGGGTTTTACCGAACAGACAAACGCTGACCATCCAGATGTGAATGTTCAAATCCGAACTTTAACACAAGCTGTAAATGAACCCACTGGCAGGTTTCAGTATCAGGTCCTGTTTAGACAAACAACTCTGTATGTCACTGCTGGATGTGTGTCCAGTGTTAGCTGCTTTGGTAAGAATAGACATGTGAGGCTGAAATATCCGGACACATGCTGTGCTGCAGCCATACCTGCTGAGCTTCCTCAGACATTTATCATCTCTCTAACGCTCTCACACACACAGAGTGATAATCAGCGTGATCTCAGCTTGAGAGAAACAGACACACAGAGACAATGATGGTGCAGAACATGATGAACGTGTGATGAAAGTGTGTGATACTGAGAGGGAATACCAGTGATGTGAAGATGCAGGGGGGAAGGACACCTTATTAACATGATAAGCATGGGGCAGATAAGAGCACAAGGCTGTCCAATACTTGTACATCTCAGGGAATTAATATGTTGTCATGCGTCAGTCCTGTTCTACTCCTCTGTCTTCCCATCTCCTAACATCTGTGTTTTGTTTTGGTCCTGTCTCCGCCCCTTGCTCCATCCCATTCCCATCTGTGTCTCATTTGTTACCCTGTCCATTTGATATCCAGTTCCAGGTGTGTGTAATGCTGTCATTGTATTTAAGAACCTTTGCTTCAGCTTGTCCTCATCAGTCCTTCGTTTTGAACTCTGTTTCCAAGTCTGGTCAGTTTGTTAGTCTGTGTGTTTCCATGTGATTTGTTTCCTTGTCTGTTTGCCAGAGTTCATGTTAGTCAGTTTGTGTTTGTATCCACACTTTGTTTTCTTAGTTATTAAATCCAAAACCGCTGCACGTATGTCTGCCTCCCTTGTCCACGTCTTCATCTGTCCAGTGAACACAATCATTACAGTTGTAAAATTATTTTTTCTGTTAATATTTACTTAAAAAGTAAACTGTCCGGGATATTATTTTCATTACATGTAACATATTTCAAGCCTTTTTTTCTTTTACGTTTGTATTATCAGTTTGATATATAGCTCATAAGAATTATAAATCCAATTTCTTAAATTGGTAGAATATCTAATTTTGAGTTTGAGTACATTACTTTTCAAACAGTACAAATACCATGTCTAGTTCAGTACAGACAGCCACAGTCATATGGGGATGCAATACCTCAACCAATCAACTTTTAAGATCTTTACTTGCACACCCAGTTTGCAGCTTTCAGATGTTGGTGTTCTGTCTTTGTACATTGCCTGTCGTGTCTTGTAGTTTTACATTTTAGTAAAAACCACTTACCATATTGCTCCTTGCCAAGTGCAGGACCAAGAGACTTAGAAACTCTTTTGTCCCGCACGCCATCAGACTGTACAACTCCTCTCTGGGGGGGAGGAGGGGTAACAGGAGGATTAAGGATGGGAATGAGTAGGAACTGAACCAACAGTCAACAGCTAACAGCGACCTGCAACCACCACAACACACTGGACTCTCTGTGCAATAAACAGTTTTTCAAGTGCAATAATAATAATAATGTGCAAAACACCCTCCTACAGGACCCCTTTTCTCATGCACTATTATCTATATTGTATATTGTAATATAGTCTGTATATTATATATTCTATCTATCTATCTATCTATCTATCTATCTATCTATCTATCTATCTATCTATCTATCTATAAATATATATATATATATATAGTGCTGCTTACCTCTACTAAGTTATTTTTTTCTTCTGCTATCTGCTATTTTCTTCTATTATCTTCTGCTTACTGTACTGATGCTGCTACTGGAACCTTAATTTCCATGAAGGAACCCTCCCAAGGGATCAATAAAATTCTATTCTTCTATTCTTCTTCTTCTTCTTCTTCTTCTTCTTCTACTTCTTCTTCTTCTTTTTCTTCTTCTTCTTCAAACAGGAGCACTTTGTAATTCTTTAATGACAGACTGTAGTCCATCTGTTTCTCTGCCTACATTGTTATCCTCCTTTCACCCTGATATTCAGTGGTCAAGACCCTACAGGACCACCACAGAGCAGATATTGTGTGGGTAGTGGGTCATTCTCAGCACTGCAGTGACACTGGTGTTAGTATGTGTTGCGCTGGTATGGATGGATTAGCCACAGCTAACTGCTGGAGTGTTTAAATGCTGCGTCCACTCCTACTTAGTTGATCCCCCTTGTAGATGTAGTCAGAGACAGAAGCTCATCTGTGTTGGTCATCCTCTAGTCCTTCATCAGTGCCCACAGGACTGGATATTTCTGGTTGGTGGACTGTTCTCAGTCCAGCAGTGACACTGAAGTGTCTGATTGACTCACTCACTCACACACTGCAGTGCTCGCTCTCTCTCATACTAAATAGCATGGACATGTTGTTTTACCGTTTGAGCAAATTAAGAGATTCTAAAAAAAGTAAAAATGTTTTTTCTTTATCCGGGTTGCCATGCATACCCCATGACTTATTTATTTGCTGCAAGAAACGCATGAGCTTATGCAGTAATTAATGCAGATAAATTCTTTAAGTTCCATTTAAATATTCAGTTTTTAAAAGGAACGTGTGATTCGTCCTGATTAATCTGAGCAAATGTATCTAATTTATTAGTTTCTTTTTTATATAATCAATCAACATCCCTAAAGCTGGCCTTGTGGAGCATTTCTGGCAGGCAGTAGTGGTCAGTAGTGGTCAGTACCTAACAAAAGTGCTCCAGGGAAGGACAACTGGTGAACCAGCAGCAGGGTCATGGGCACTCAAGACTCAATGAAGCGTGTGGGGAGTGAAGAGTTCTGTTCTGATCCCTCAGAACAGCTACTGTAGATCAAACTGATAAACAAGCTAATGCTGGCTGTGTCTTTAAGAGTCCATTCCAGCTGGAGGGTCAGAGATCTTTTAGGAGGTTCAAGGGCATCTGCCACAATATTAGGTCAGTGGTTTTATGACTGACTGGTATATATGTGCATATTTTTTTGGCTGCAGTTTGGAGATGATGGAATACGGATATGTTCCCTTTTAGGTTGGACTTGTGTTCATGAATCAGCAGAAGTCTGACCATGCCTGTTTAATTACAGCTCATTAAGAGAGTTTTGTGCAGATGGCTCTCTCAGCAGTGGCTCTGCTGCTTTCCGTCATCCATCTTCCTCTCTCTCTCTCTCTCTCTCTCTCTCTCTCTCTCTCTCTCTCTCTCTCGTGCCCTCCTTAATTTCCACTTCTTTATTTTCAAATTCCCCCGTTCTTTTCATACTCTTGCAGACCTCCTCGATGCCACATATAGTTCTTCCTCCTTTTCGTTATGTTTCCTACTATTCTATTGATTATGGATTGAATTAATCAAACTCATATAGCCTCCTCATACCAGTGGACCTTTCACAACCTTTTATGGTTAAGCTTCCAATATATTACAGTCTGTGTAATGAAGGGTCTGAGGCAGCCGGCATGTGCAGAGGGCTTTTATTTAGAGCATATCCAACATGCAGGTCAATAACACAAACACCAGCGGAAAAACCAACAGACAATAACAATGCTCAGAACCCAGATAATAACCAATAACTTGTAACCTGACCACTACAACACAACCGTGCAATGTGCTGTAAGGGATAACCAAATGCAAAGTGCAATAATGTACAATAATGTGCAATAACTCTCCTTCATATATTCTCCATATTGTATATTTTCTATATTATTATTATCTTCTTCTGTCTCTACTGCATTGATGCTGCTGTTGGTACCTTAGTTTCCCTGAGGGAGCCCTCCCAAAGGATCAATAAAGATCTATCTATCTATCTCTATCTATTTAGATCAACTTCAGCAATAAGAAGACACAGAAGACTACATCACGCGAGTTGAATGGAATGTCATTGCTCCTAGCTCCTAGACACAACCACAGCAGATTGAGCTGAAAAACCTAATAATCTTTAGTTCCTACTGTGAACTTTTTAGCGTCAGGTTGTTGGTAGAAACAAAACTGTTGAAGGTTGTTGGTTAAAAATTAGGTTTGTGAATTGGAACAAAGCCCTTTCCACATTTGGTGGGAAAGCTCCCATACAGGCTTTGCAAAGAACAGCTCAAAACAAGGTGCCCAAAAAGAGTCCAAATCAGTTTTGCATGAGTTGCAAATGTTGTTGATGAGATAGGACTCAGGTAAGGGGCGGGGCTTAGCATAAGCACAGTGGAGTGCATGGTTTCTGCATGTGTTATCCCAGCTAAGACCAGCACAAGGAGCCACTATAGGATGAATAACTGTGTGAATTACATGAACATTATAAAGCACATTTTAAATTAAAGAATAGAAGCCACATCACCCCCTACACTTCCTGCAGTGTATTACAAAGTGGATCATATAAACATTACTGATGGCATTTATAAATGAGTACATTTTACATGACCATTCTGCCCCCTACATTTCCTATAATGTATTACAATCTGTCAGAATAACTGTGTAGATTATATAAATATTATAGAGCATATTTTAAAGGAAACAATGTAATGACCTATGAAGTATCAGTGAGTAATCCAGCTGGAAAAACAGCTAAAATTCACTTTTTGACTGGATAAAATCCCAGTTTAAATATGAATGGAGTCTTCCAGTGCATGTTTACTGCTCTGTCCAGGTATACATGCTCTACCTTAATGACATTACTGACCCAGATATTGGGTTATAGAAGAAAATGAAATGAGAGGGGCTGTTTGCTCTCCTTTTTGCTCACACAATGTTCAAATTTCAAA